>JANIJG010019621.1:164518-177864 GCA_024611175.1 Megaceryle torquata
AATTTGAGGGTTTAGGGAGGGAGATTGAAGGGAAGGGCGTGGTTCATGGTTGGCGGCCCCTGGGGAGAGAGGTCCCCCCCCCCCCCCCCCCCCCCCCAACTTATTTCATTTCACTCCAAGTGTTTTTTCTCTAGTCCAGTAAGTTCATTCATCTAATCTGTCATCATGAAACAAAACTTCAGATTTTCAACTTTGGTGGATGAGATGACTGTAAGGAAAAAGGTGAAGGCACAGATATATCAAAACTAGAGAATACTTTAAGTTGCATCAGAGAAACTTTCTCCCATATTTGAAGAGAGCTGTGTGACAATATTGTAGATAAGGAGGACTGGAAGCTCTCGCTGTTTTCATAGCTGTGTGCATATCTGCAAACTGAAAAACAAATGTCTTAAAACTGATTGTGTCCATATGTAAAATATTTGAGTTATCTCAAAACTTCCAGAAGTTTTATTCAGTAAATGAGTTTTAGTCCTTCTGGAATATTTAGTTACTATCAGGCTCAGCTTCCAATCCTTTATAGAGTTTGAACTGGGCATAAAAGTCTTGAGTCTTGAGGAGGAACTGAACTATACTCCTATTTTGTTCATATGAAAATCAGACAAGTAAATGACTTGTGCCATTGCCACAGGTAGTAAATAAAACTATCTGCAAAATTAACTTTGACCTTCTATAAGAAGGAAAATACATCTGCAGCAATTTTTCAAAGTTTGTGTAACATGTACTAAGTTATATTGACTAAATTAATTTTAGGATATGAATAAATTCTATGCACTTGCACAACAGATCATAATGTACTTTTCCTATTAAATATTCCAGTGATAACAGAAAATGAATAAATGTCAGTATGACAGTGATTCAGCATAAGCTGTTTGCAAGACAATAGACAAGAATTGCTTTTAAAAGGCAGGCTTCTCAGCTTCCTGATCTATTATTGTCAAGTTAGTTCCAACAAGGCAAAGTTAATAAGTATTGCCTCACAAACTGCATTTTATCTTGTCAAACTGTTTAAGTTACATCACTTTGTAAAACCAACTATTATATTATCAGTTTTGTCTGCCTACTCCAAAATGAATCATTGTTCAGTTAACAGTGTTATCAACAATCTCCTCCCCCCCCCCCCGTCACAAGGCAGGTTCTGTGTTACAACATGCTAATACAGTCTGTGGAGAAAAGGTGCAGTTAGAATTAAGGACTCTTTTTCTCTCCTTTCCAACACCTGTGATTTAATTTAAAAATCTGCAGGCATTCCAGAGTAGCACTTTCATAATCTCAGAGAAGCTGAAGAATTCACTCTCCAGTTGTATCTGGAAGCAAGGGGTATATGTATAAATCACCATTTTTACCCCTACTTTTACTAAGAATTTTAACTGTTTTCCTGGAATACTTATGAGACATTGTATTACTGTTAGTACCTGCATAGAGGAGAAACCCATGTTCTTTATTATGCAATAAATACAATTTTCAGTTGTCTTTAATGCATATAAAGGGTCTTACCAGCTACAGTAATGTATAAATTATCTTACTGTTGGTGTAGTCCCAATAGCCTTTATTATAGACTCCAGAATACCTATTGTAACTTGTCAATTGCTCTACCATGTTGAAACAAGTGATTCAGGCAATTTGTTTGATGCATCATCTTAGTTAAACATCTGCTGTCTGATAAATTTAGTTGTTATTTTAAAAATTAATCATTTTGCAAGGTTCCCTATAATTGTTGCCTTTTTATAAAGATCAAGAGATTCGGCATCCAACTGCATTCCCTTGAATTAAGCATTTATTTCATACTATTCACTATGGGTATATTTACAGAATCAATCTTGGAGTGCTAAACTCTGACCTCAGTCCAAAAGCATAGTTATGTAGGTGCTTAAATTGTGCAAGTACTCTTTTAGACTTCAGTGGCAATACATAGCTGTTTAAAGCACACGATTAAGAATAATTGATGTAATGTGGTATAGTGATTAAGTCTGAGTCAGAAGCTTATAAATCCTATGAGTCTTTAATAATTAAAAGCAACAACAACAAAACAAACAAAAAACCCCACAACTTTGTTTAGCAAACACAAAAAAACCCCTCCTAGTAGGGAGACTGATTTCTAAGTGTGCTTTGTAAGTAAGTTAAAGCTCATATTAGGGAAGTTTACAAATTAGAAGACTAGTACAGTCCAAAAACATTGTCTGAATTAGTTTGGTAACACATGGAGCTGCTAAAAGGAGTAAAGAAAGATATCCTCCCCTTTGTGACCCCTCAGCTCTGAGCTAGTAGACTTAGGCTGGATCAGGTACTGCAGTTTTCTTCAAAAGTCTGACCTACTGCCACAGCTTTCACATTGGTTTCTTTACTCCAACCCTCAACCTGTGCTGTGGGATTTGTGTCTCTCTTAAATGAAGATTTACAGCTTAGTCTTTGTGCTTTCTCTTTGGACATTCTCTGCAACTGGGTCTGTCTTTCTAAGCCACTGTGTATCCCAGTCCTTTGTATCCAGAGCTTTTCTTTGGACTTCCTTTCTTAAGATTGTTTTTTTCCACGTTGCACAAGGCTCCTCTCTTGGACCTTTGCGTGGTCTTGCTGTGGCTATAGCATCCAACTCCTGATTGGCAATGTGGCTCTGTCAACAAGCCTGAAACAGGCCTTGAGTCAAGTTGAAAATCTGACATTCTCCTAACAGTTGTAAAGAACAATGGTGACTCTTACCCAAAATTTTCTTTGTGTGTCATTTCTCAGCAGAAAGCACTTATTAGGCCATTTATCCTAACTGGTCCTGTCTGTTATTTCAAAAAGTTAAAAACTTTGGTTTTGCACAAGACAAAAGACTTGTCTTCTTTAATGGTCGAGGAAATACGAAGTATGACAGTCTCCGAGACCTAAGAAAAGCTGTGTCAGAGAAATGTACTGGTTTTCAGTTGTTGAATAGCAAGTATAAAACTTTTTTCCTGCTGTTTTCATTACTATGTATTTGAACACTGCTGAATCAGCTGTTTAGCGTGTTCTGAAATGCACGGGAGTTTATGCAAGGTGCTATAAGGCAATGGATTATTTTTCAAAACTTAATTTCTGCCACCTCACTCATAATAGGAATCCTGTATGTCTTGTTTGTAGTGCATGCAGGCCATTTGCACTTACAGAACACCCTAAGAAATTCGAATGTTTACTATCTTGGCAGTGCACTAATCTGTCACTTGGTGTCAGCTCAGGGAGACATTTTGTGAACTTGTGACAATTTTATCTGCTTCTTCAGTTGGCAAGAAGTCTTGCTGGGCCACATTATGATTCCCTTGTGTGTCACCTTGTCGTCTTAAGGTATCACATAATAATGCAGCTCTCCATGTTCTTTTCCCATGATAGCCACCTGAAAACTCCTTTCATCTGAAACAACACTTCTGCAGTACAAATGGTCGGCTTACTAAGCACAAAATTTTGCATTTCCTTCACCAACTACTTTGTTTCCTATTCATTTAAGAAATTATTTGACTACGAGAATATGCTGAGTAACAGTCACTGGTGAAATGTTTAAAGCATTTAAACAATGGAACCATATTTTAAATAAAGTCACTGATTTACATTTAAGTCTATTAAAGCAATCTTTTTCAATAATACAAGCTGGTACGAGCAGCTTACCAAAAAAAAATGGTTTCTTTAAACTTTCATCTCTGATGATACACAAGACATCTCTGGATGTCTGTTGTATCTCTGTACAGGCTATGGGCTACACTTCTAGACACTTCATATGCAAAAGGAAAGGGGAAAAGTGACTGATGTACACTCACAACGGGACTGAACTGAAAGTTGCACAGAAAGCCTGCGTATTCCCATATCCAGTATGCTGGACAATATGGTGAAGGACCTGAGAGAACTAAGACAGCTTCAGTAATTGTCCTTAAAAGTGCCACAGTGTTGTGTGCTTCAAGGACAGATTGGGTTTCCATATAAACATACCACTGAGAGATGTGTTGTTGATTGTGTTTGTCACGTGGGAACAGTACAGTTGCTATTCCTGTATTTGCTTCTTCATGTACAATGTGCCAATTATTTCAAGTTACCTAGAGTTACAAAGGAGGCAGTGTTATGTTAGTATAGTAGAGAACAAAGCAGCTGAGCTTGCCATGTGTGGCAAGCAGGTAAAGGCTATGTAAATCCATTGACTAATCTGAGGTACTACCTGCCTGACTGGGAGTCTGGGGAAGGATGCTGATATGGTACAAGTTAGTGGGAAGTATAGTGTAGCCTAATGTGAACTCACGGGTTTGAAACAGTACTTTATATTCACATACATAACTGTTCTCATGAGCAAGGATTTGTTGGATCAGAATTAAAAAGCAGGTGTAGCTTTGTAGCTAGAGAAGACTAGTATGTGTTATTCCCAATTTTAAGTGTGTTGTTAATGTAAATTTTTTATTATTTTTTCTATAAACATATGAAGATGCCAGTGCATAATTTGCCAGTAATACATACAGATGGTCTCGATCTTTTAAATTTTTTATTTATTTATTTAACTTTTTCTTAATTCTTATCTCTATAAAAATGTCTTCCAAGTCCTTTCTTCTGCTCTGGAGCACTCTTGTAGCAATTTAGCTACCTTTTGATTTTTTTCTTTGTGTGTATGTGTGCTTCAGAGGGCTCTTATTTCACTCTTTGACATTGAGGGTGCCTTCATTCAGTCACTGGTCTCCTGATAACATCTATGTTTTGTTGAAATCCTCTTCGGAGTTTCAGATTCTTATCTTTGAGGCTTCTTTCATCTCTATCCCCCCTCAGGACTCCCTTGCTTCCTTCACTGAGCTCTCATGAGACATCTCCTATGCCTTAGAGTCCTGTTTTAGCTCAGAAGACAATCTGCACCCCTCTTTTCCCCTCAGAACCCTTACCGAGTCCACATCTGTTAACGTTAGTCGGTACTTCTGTCCTTTCATCTGTTTGGTGCAACTATATTTGGTCCCCTGTCCCCTAAGGACATCTGCACTTTGTTCAATTAATTTTTGAGCCCATTGTGTCCCCAAGACTTCTTTGGTCTCTCTGGCCCCTTCTGGTCCTCTCTCATCCCTGTGGTGATGTCTCTTGTTCTGTCAGAAGCTTTTCTGAAGCCATTGTTGTGTTCTACAGCAGTCTGTTTTCTGTCTTACAGTATGTTTCATTTTGGTATCTGATACTTCAAAAATGTCTACTGTCAAACCAGATCTCTTGAGTTTTTCAAAGAAGACAAGAAGTTTCATCTATTTTTATTGACACATATCCTGGTGTGGTTTTGGTTGTGTTGTGCAACTTTTGTTCTAGATACTTAAGTGTTAATTAGGCCACTTCATACAGTTAAATTTCTTGTATCTCCATGGGGTTTTTTGTATTTTCTGTCTGTTGGGACTCATCTAGTTCTGTTATAGAAGTCAGTTGGAGAGACTGTCAAGGTGACTGAATTGTCAGATGGTATGATAGATTTTAGTGTAGGTGGTGGTGTTTCCAGTAGGGACCACTTTCTCTGTTCAGTGATTTGTGTAGTACTAAGGAAGATAACAAAACTTGTAGCTGTTCCTCTGGCTGCCTTGATGCCTTCTGGTGTTTCACCCCACCCCTTTCCCAGGGAATTGTGGGCAGGGTCCAAGGGTGGTGTGACCTGCAGTATATGAAGCACAACCTCTCCGCAGGGAGCTCATTCTGATCCTGGGCTTCTCTGGTGCTCTGCTGTTTCATCAGCTGCTGATAGCTTTTGAACAGTCTGAGCTCTTGGGGCAGCTGTGTTTTGACATTTGGAGAAGGGGAGGTGTCTGTTTGAGGTCTGAGCTTCAGGATCAAAGTTCAACAGCATATAGGGTAGAAAGTACATTTGTATGCAGCCTTTATGTCCAGGTCATTAGTTTTCTGTTGATCATTCCAGGGTAGCAAAATAGTTTAATAGTATAGTTTTTATTTTATTCTAGAAGCATTGCATTTTCCTGGAATATCTGATTTTACTGAAGGTGGAACCTCATTTTTTTTCATCATGAATGTCCCCCTTTGTCTATCTGTCCCCACCCCATGTCCACCTCTCCCTCATGAGTCAATCTTCTCATGCAAGTTTCCACCCTCTCCCCATGGCTTTTCTCCCCCTCCTCTGCTGACTGTCAAATTACTTTATTCCCCTGAGGAACAAAATAATTTGATAGTCTTCTTTTAAATGATTCATTGTATAGTAAATATTTTACAAATATTTTCTTAATCATTGAAGATTCAGCACATTAGTCCTGTTTTCTATAAATACATTCATTAATTCACAAGATAGTTTGGACAAACATCATCAATATAGAGATTACCCATTATAATTTTCCCCAGCCACCAGTGATGCAAAACTGGGCAGCTGAATCAGGTGGTATTCTTGCTGTAAGCTAAGAGAAAGGCAGATCACATTTTTAGGCAAAAAAAGCCCCAAAACACTATGCATTGAGTTTATCAGAGAATTTTCAGTTTATATTATTAATTTGGATAACTGAAAATAGTGAAAGATAATAGATGAACTGAAGATACTAAACAGGTAGCTGTATTCACAAGCAGTAAGTTATAGACAGTTTGTTTAAACACTCTACTCCCACAAGGAAATATGTTATGCAGATAGATCTACTGAAGATATAGTTAAAATTTTCTATTAATTCTCACTTTAAAAGCTAAACATTTTACAAGGTTTTAAAAACTGTTATCAAATGAGTAGAGATAAACAAATGTATTTTCACTGCCTTTTGTTGGCAAGATTTTTATAAAATTTTCTTAGAGTCACTCGGGTATTACTCCCTATACAGCAGGTAATAGTAGATAGTCCAGTTTTAAATTTTTAAGACAGACACAAGAGGAAAATGGGACTTGCAAATTAGGATGTCTTGCTAATGGTAGGATATATTACACTGTAACAAATACATTCAACAAGGCAAATGAGTACCTTGGCATGAAGCTGTGAACAGAAGAGAGATTTCCAGAATGCTTTCCCTAAAGAAAAGGGAATTTTGAAAAAAATCTATATATATTTGGGCTTGAAGTCATTAGGATACAGATAAACATCTGACCAGGAAACGCTGACAAAACGTCTTGGATGTCCATCACAGTGCAGGGTTCTTTTTCATGCTGATGCCTCTGTTCATCATCATTTCATTTACTGCTATTTTATTTATGAAAAATAATAATGTTTTATGAGGAGTCATAAGGTTTTATTGGCTGCTGTATCTGTGTATCATCAGTGTAATCACACAGAACAGCTATAGAATGTGCATAAACAGATGGAACATTAAAACATATGAGATTTAGTTGTACATCATATTAGAAAAGATTGCTAAATCAAGCAAATACCCATATGGTGGGCATTCTACATGGGACTGAATTTCTTTCATGTGCTGTTATCTGTGGAATCTTGTAGATAATTTTGAGTGAGATTCGTATTCACTACTTTAACAGTTTTTTTAAAAAGGCTCCTTTTTTTTTTTTTGATTGGCCCATTTTGATAAAGGTGAATCACTCCCCATTTTCTGGTAACAGCTTTCTGCTACAGTCCAAGACAGAACACAACCTTCTGTAAGGACATTCAAAATGTATTCTATTTAAATACCTTAAAATCCTATAGCTTTGGCTAAGTTTTTTACACTGGTATTAGTATAAACTCTCCACAGCCTGTCTGATCACAGTTGTTTCATTTATATTCACCTGTCTTGCATGTAGTATCTGTGGCTATGACAGAGCTGTGCACTGAAAAGCATTTACATTTTGAAGAGCTATATAGTGAAATTCAGCAGCTTTTCTTGTTCTTACAAATTGCTACTAGCATACCAGCTGTATAAATAAATCATAATTTCTCCAACTAGGGCAACCTGAAAGCAAATACTGAGGTCTTAGTTTGCAGAAACAGAGGGTCACTAGACAAAAAAAAAACCAACCAAGAAGCCAACCAGAAATGTAATCAAAAGAATACATCTTTGTCCACTTTTTCTGGTTAATATTAGAATCAGCTGGAAAAGACAAATGCCCGTTAAATGTGCAGATCATCAAGAATTTTATGATTTTAGTGCTTAATTCATGATTCAAAACTAAGCAACAGTAAGTGCACCATCTGGATACTTAATTATTATAATTTTTTTGAGTTCTGTTACCATGCTTCCCAGAGTATATTTTTCTCATTTATGTCCCTTTGTCCATCAGTGTTAAAGTTGACCAGTCATGTGGTTATTTAGGGCTTCAATATGGTGAGAAAATTACAGATGATGTTGCTTGCTTGCAGAAAATTTGTAAGTCTGTGTCTCTTCTGTGCATGTTAACATTTCAGTATGTGCCACTTAGGTTTTTTCAGTATCTTCCAAAAACTATTGAAAAATTGAGACTCAAACTGGGCTATGTATTGAATGCTCTGGAAATGAGCTATGGTGATTCCGGTCTTGATTGACCCATTGTGTTGTGTTCACTTCGTTGAATTGCAGTGACCTCTTTAATTTTCCAGCAGAAGAGCTTATCAAGGAGGGACTACCATGCAGTGTGTGATCAGTTCTGATATATTTTCCTTGGCCATAGGCAGGTTAAAACTGTTCTCTATTAACAATGGAAACCATGTAAGCAGCGTGGCTGCCACACTGAACTAATGGGACATACGTAAAATACAGATGCTCAATCAAAAGGTGACATCTTTACTTGTGTCAATGTCTTTTCACACTTTTATATAAGAATATAAAATGGATCTGGAAGAGAAGGTTTTATGACTTTTGGGTGCTGCATCCAATGTTCTATGATTTACATTTATGAAATTAAAAATTCCTTTATTCTCTACATAGACTTTTCAATACTTTTTTTACTAGTGTAGTGTCTACCAATTCCGAGAGTTTTGTGCCTGAGAATTATAGAAAAATTAATAGAGAGAAAGGTCTGACAGTTTGTATAACATTAGGAAGGGAGCTTGCTCTGTCATTTCAGACCCATTAATTACTTTGGGTCCTAGCTCCTAGGCATTTATATTGTTGTTGTTTGGCTCTGAAAGATTATAAGAATAAGAAAATTCTTTCTGCCTACTGACTATAATTTTCTTAGTTTCAACTAAGCAAATTTTGTTAAACATTTGAGCTAACTTTTATTGTGTGGAAAGGTCACGCATGACTAATGATGGAATGACAGGACTGATTATATCACGGTTGAAAAATGTGATTAAAATAGGGAATTATTCAAGCCCATTGGCATTTTACTGCTACCTACAGAAGCTGAAATAGTATTTTAGCCACTAACATAATTTTTACATGAGAGATTAAACCTGTATTCCCATGGCCCATGTCTGATTTTGTTAATATATTTTCAAGCTGAAGGAAGGAAATTCAATAACTTTTTCAAGATACATTTTTGCCAAACATAGGCAAGTATTGAGAATATAGTGTTTTGGGCTTCCTTTTTTTTGTTGTTGTTTTTTTTTGGGGGGGGGGGGGGGTGCTGTGGGGGTTTTTTGTGGTTTTTGTGTTGCTTGGTTGGTTGGTTTATTTTTTTCTTAAGGGTATTTACCGTTTCTTGCAGGAGTAAATGTGCAAGAAGAGAGAAATGTTGTTTAAATCTGTGTGGGGAAGCTAGCTGTTCCAATTAAAACTATGTGTCTTTGTGTTTAGTCCAATCCATTTGACAGCTAGTCTGAGTCTTCCACTGTTTTGAGTGATTTTACCAGTTCCAGAAGTAACCTCTTTGCTTTTAATGTGAAAAGACCTGTCAAAATCTTTCCAAGTAGTACGTGCTCTTAGAATCACCAGTATAAGTTTCCATCCACCAGCCATGCCTGATACAGGCTTAATCCAAAGTGGGGAAATCACAAGTTGCTGTGTATTAATGAAAACAAGAATTAGAAGCAGGGATAGAGGTTGTCAGCAGAGGTGGTAAAAGTTTGCTAGTGTGGTAGACAACTGGTGATAGGCTTTGATATATATTACAGGATCCCCATTTTTTTGTTTGTTTTGTTGTTGTTTATTTGTATGCATGCTCTTGTGTTCCTTCTTTCCCTCTTTGGAATCTGTCTTCCAAGCCAGGTGGCCTTACATACATTCAAGGATTCTAAACTATCCCACCCAGTTCCTCCTGGGCATCTACAAAACAGCCAAGGGAAACAGTGCAGCAATACCTGCTTGGGAAGAATGACAAAGGTTGCCGACTCACAGGCATGTGAGAGGAAAGGAAGCCTTCCATCACTTCTACTTCTCAGCTATACTCAGAGTATTCAATATCAACACAGGGATAGCTCCACCCCCTAATTGCCTTTTTAATTTATATACATTGTTTTAGTTGCATATATATTTATTTTGAAAATTCTATACTTAAATATTAATGTGTCTAATTATTAAGTCAATTTGACTAGCAAATCAAATTTATCAGTGATGTTATGATTATGTCATTATTTCTACTTAACCTTGCACTTAACAGCTATTAACAATCCTAACTAGTAGTTAAAAATTTTAAATTGATGGGCATATTATCTTCGATTTTGTTTTCGTTACCAACTTTTGTGTGTAGCTTTCCTGTGAAATAAATAATTCTTACCCCTTGACATACAGTTTCTTTATTCATGTCATGCAAAATTTGCAGACTTAAATTTTCTTTGCTCGAATTTCTGCAGAAACAGAAATCCAAATAGAGGCAAAAGCAAGCAAGCAACTTGGCAAGTGGAAGTACACAAGATTTGGAAACTATTTCTAGCAAGCACACAACTACTGTAATCAAAATTGTCCTTTTATTGGTAAGGATATTCTGAATCCCTCAGGGATATATTTTATGTTAGCAGTAGGAATTCTCTTGAAAGGGCTGTAGCAATTTAATTGTTCTTACATCAGTATTAGAGGCTGTCAATTCCTTATGTCACTGTTCATCTACATATGCAAACAAAAACCTTTTAATGTAAATACAGCATAAGGCCAAGAATATAGGCAGTGTAGACTGCAGAAACATCAGGATTTTGTTAATGGAATAAATATCCTAAAATTTGTGCTGGGTCTTCATCAGACAGCTCTAATGCCAGCTGAGTTTGGGGCAACTGCTAGCAATGCGCTGTACCGGAAATTTAAGATATGTGATGGCAAAATATGTAGATCAGGGTTCCTCAAATGGTGGCATTCTATTTGTATGCAGAGTGACAGTACATTTTATCAGTGATTTCTGTCATATTTCTGAGTGGCTTTCTCTATTTTGGTGTTCTGATCTCTGAGAACAATGCTGTGGTACTGAGAAGAGGCCATGCAGAATACAGATGCGATGATACAAGGTGACATGAGACAGGACTTCACTTCTGAATAAATCATAGTAAAATAACTCCATGGACCTTTGTAAAAGTGATTTTAGTAGCCTACTTTAAATGAAATGCCAACCATTTGGAATGTCTTCATGAAGTAACTGATGTATTCAGTTGGTTACAGACTTAAAGTAATAGTGGAGTAAGTTTGATTTGCTGTTTCCTATTAGATGTCTTGGAATCATCTGCTGGGGAAAGACAACCTTAAATACTAAGAGGTAGTCTAGAGCATATACTAGATTAATGAAATAAGCAGAGTTTAATAAATGGAGAGGTTCTGTGAATAGATAGAACTGACTGGGTTATTGGAATCATCTAGAAAAGCTATTCAGTTGGAAAAAAACCTAACTAGCCTACTGTTGCCTCTAGCATTTGTTGCATTGGATTGAAATTGTTCCTCAGAAAATTATAAAACATATTAATGCTTAGAAATGACCACACAGAGAAATTTTTGTGTTCACATGCTGTTTATAGACTGAGAAAAAAGAAAACAGTTACTTTGGTGAGCTAAGTGACCTCTATATTTTAAATATTGCCGTTTCTGGTTTGTTTTGTTTTGTGTTTTTTTTTTTTTTGTTTTTTTTTTTTTAATTTGTCATGTTCCTTGTTACTTAAGAGAAACTAGAAGTGAATACTAATTAGGGGCACAATGAATATTTGATGTATACTACTCTTTTCCTTTTAAGCCAGCTTCATGGGTTTTCTTCCAGATGTGATAGTTTCTCACAATGTCTTATACTATTTATTATGACTAAATGAATATTTTTTGACAGTACCTACCCTAAAACCAGGCTAACATATACTGTCATAAAATTTTGAAAGGTAGTGAAAAGAAGGATAACAATTTTCACTAATAATGTGGTAGCTAAATTTTATGCTAATGTTTCCATTGCGAAAATCTTTTTAGTTTTATTCATCTAATGTTATGAGATGGACTCCTTCTACATGCTCCTAGCCTAGGAGTACTTAAAAATCTGTTTAGCAGTATTGCATGGTTTGTTTGTTTGTTTGTTTTTTCAATAAAGCAACAACAATAATCAGAAGCTTTAGTGCAGTATGCACTTAGTGAAGGTTTAATGATCTGTGAAGTAATTTTCTGCTTGGGAGAAAAATGGAATTTATAGGATTATTTATTTTGACACATTACCACAGACATGCGGATTTTTTTGTGCACGCTGAGTGTTGTATGACGTGTAGCATGAGAGTGGCAAGGAAGATGCCAACATGCAAACATGGACTGCTGGTATTCTTAATCTCTTCAACCTGAACATGGTTAGGAAAAGGGAGGAATATTGGCACAAGTTGGAAATTACATGAAAATGTTTTTTCAGCATTTGCGTCTTCCAGTTTCAGTGATTAGGAACAAGTGCTTATTACCCTGCTTTTCTTGCTCTGACTTGAGATACGTACCTAAAGCAAGATCCATAGGTCGTATTCAGGTGGCTTCACTCTGTGTCGTCTTTGGGAATAAAAGAAAATGTAATGAATGAGGACATCATTACTTCAGATGAAGGATGAGCAATGCCTCTCCCTGTCCAGTTGTACAGAACCGTGAGAGACAGAGGAAGAGAAGGTGGTTTTTTGGACTATGCTGCATCCAAGAGTCATTTGCTTCATACTTATTATAGCAGACTTGCTTATTTCCTTATCATTAAGAATTCATGATGTCTTTACACCTGAATTTCTCTAAATGATCCTTTTCCTTGTAAGGCAAGCTTTCTCCTTACAGATTGGCAGGTGGGGTGTGTGTGTTTTGATTGTTTATTTTATTTAGTTTAGTTTATTATGTTGGCAATACTACATTTTATGTGACCTTAAGTTATGTGCAAGCTGCCAGTGTGAATGAGTGGGGATTTTACAGTAAAAAATGTTAATAGCAGAAATTTCTAGGTGAGCTAGTTTTGTGAGGTCAATAGGTTCTTGACCCTGTCAGACTTTCCTTGGTAAGGCTATTGTTCAACTAAAATAGCCTTTCAAATAAACAGGAGTTGTCATAGCATTCTTCCATTTTCCTTCTTTTCTTAATATGAAATAATATTCATTGAGCGATATTTTGATCAGTGATAAAAAATGGAAATTAAAGTAATTTTAAAATTTAAAA
>JANIJG010019621.1:180328-202534 GCA_024611175.1 Megaceryle torquata
ACTTTAAGCATCTGTAGATATGTAGTTTCTAATATATAAATTCTCAAGAACTTTAGTATAGGCAAGTGATTCTGTGGGGAAATCTGAGTACAGAGTAACCTTGCTTTGTCTGCTCTGGATCACTGTTCTATTACATTCATTTTATTTAACTATCAGGGTTGCTTGTTAATCCAATAGGAACATTATGTCTCCCTGTTACATATTATTTGATTATTTATATATATTTATATATGCTTTAGATTGTTAAGTCAAATAGTACCTGAGTGCTGGGGTTCAAAACACTTCTACCAGCTGGTTCATCTTTTCTGCTCGTAAAATCTCACTTCTCTATAAACTGTTGTTAGGAGTAAATTTTTACAAGGTTAGTTCACTCGACCCTTACTTTTCAAGTGCATATGGAGGTTCAGAAGAAACAGTTGATTGTTACAATTCATCAAAATATAAAATACTTAAAGTACAAGGTACAGAACCTTTCCATCTTCATCTTGCAAATATTTATATGCAGTGTTCCTAGGTAAAAAGGAGACCTTAAAAACATAAATGAATGTAGCTGTTCTTAATAGCACAGGCATTTGTTTCTATTAAATTACATTCTGTATAATATCATTTTCCAGTCAACAGTCAAGCTCGTATTTTCATGAATTTATGCATAAATCACAGTATTGATTAGAAAACCATTGCACAATATCTCATTCTTTATCCAGTTTTAAATTTAAATCTAAGTACAGAATAAAGAGAAGAAAAATTAAGGTGAGTTTATACACAGTACCAAACAGAATAAAAGAAAAACTATTAAGTTAATAAATACGAGATTTAATTCAAGTACAAAACAACCTTACTGATTTGAGAAAGTACAGGACATTCAAACTGGCCTTTATTTCTGCCTAAAATTACAACTGTTACCAATATTTTATGAAAAGTTAACTTTGGTCACTTCTGTATCTATAACAGGAATAAGTCTTTGAGAATTTGTGAAAACTTACAGAAAAATATTCCTGATTCTTCAATAATAGCAAGTCTTGCCCTCTTTGTCTTTTTTGTTTCTGGGCAGTGAAAGCTGGTCTTTCCTGCAAAATTACATGTTTCACTAACTGTTGTGGCTACAACTACTTACTTAAAATTGATAAATACTATATGTTTACCAACATAGTTCATCTGTGTAGGTAGATGAATATGGGGAGGTATAGATATTTATGTACTGCTTTGGTCTGTGTTTTCACTTTAGGTCAAGGAGCATGCAGAATTAGTAGGTAACTATCAAAAAACCATTAGTTTGAATTTGTATGTCGTATCACCCGAGTATCTCAATTATGATATTTAAGCAAAATAAACTCACCTGAACATACAAAACTTCATGACTGTGGCTTCAAACTATCATCCGAGTGCTTGCCTTCCTGCTAACTCTGAGATTTGCTATAAACCCAAAACAACCACTGAATAGGTGTTAATCTAATTACATCACAAATAGCCAATTAAAGCATAATGAAACACAGTTCAGCCCTGTGTTCACAATGCAATATTCACAGTGCTAAAATCAGCCCCAGTAGCCAGAATGAAAGCATTTCAAAGTCTTATCCCCTCCTCTTTCTGCTTTGTGTCTTCTGTTCTTACTGTTACATTCACAGCAACACTTTAATGTTGCAGCAGTGTTCTGAAAACACTTGTTAGAGCTTTTAAGGTAGTTCATAAGTACATGGGAAGAAAGTTCATTGAATTAAACAGTTTATAATCGAGGTAATGGTAACCTTTAAAATAATTGGAGTGCAACACCTGGAATCCATAGATCAGCTCTTTCTCTTCATCCATATCATTGTATTTTCAAGGGGGGTTGATGACAGTGATGGCTGTCTTGTAGAATTAATAGGGAGTATGTTCTTAAAATATTGTTTCATTGACATTAAAGTCTTATTACAGACTGTGTGATATAGGAAGAAAAGGTTGTTTAGAAACAACTTTGTAATTTGCTAATTTATAAGATATTCCCTTTTGAGTTTTAATACTGGCCTCTTACAGTAGGGGGTTTGAACATAAAAATATTCATACATAATGCTTTAATTTCTGCTTGCAATGAACATGAAATGAGTAGGTATTTTTCATGAAAATGTAGTTTACATGAAATGGATACTATAAGAAAAATGGAAAATTATTTTTTTCCTGTACTGGAAAGAAACCTTGGAAATTACTAGTATATCTTGATTTGTGATTTCCTTCCTTTAGTTTTTAGTTTTAGGTTCATCTGTTATTTTTATTGTTGTTATGTTTATCCAGAGCTTTATAATTTTGTTTTTCACTTAATTGTGATAAAGGTGTTAAATTTCACCACCAATTTGTGAGTGTTTTGTTTTCTCTTGGACTTTCTATTCTAGTTTCTTTTTAAAATACCTCTTCTTTCATTTCTCATCTTTGTTACTAACTTCAGTGTTAGCTGTGTCTTCTGTTTGATAATGTTTGTCTACTCTTTAGCTCTATTTGTTTTCCTTCTGTTTTGGTTTCCTGTCTATTCATCTGCTTTTGATTGCTTTTTTTAAACTTTTTTTCCACATCCTCTTGCATCAGTAGTGCCTTCCTGCTTGTTCTGAATTCCATGGCTATTTACAATATTGAGTAATGACCTGTTGTAGTTGTAGTTTGCTTTGAGATGCTAACTTCTCTTCAGGACTATGTATCTTCCCCACAAAGCATTTTCTGTATACATTACAGATAGTGGTTTGGTATTAATGAGGACTGGATAATTTCTTTTTGCTTGGTATTGATGAAATGAGAATTTAGTGAAAAAAATAACCTTTTATAATCATCTTACTGTAGTCAATACTGTGCTTTCTGCTTCGATTTTTCTGTAGCCAAAATCTACAAGGTGATGAAAATTAGTACAACAGGGGAGATCCATCATGTTCTGTAGTAATGGAAACACCGTAATCCTTTAGAGGAAGGTTTGGTTGTTTCATATTTATTCACTTACAGAATGGTGAAAATCAAACTGTCCCTTTGTCATCACATATTTGTTAATGTTATGCAGGTGCCATCTTTGTTACAAAAAATGAGCATAATATTTCCATCTGAAAGTAATTAGAGGTTATAGTTAACTGCCAATTATTGTAGAGTAATATAATTGTTTTTCCTACCCCGGGGCTGATTTTAAAATTTTGATTTTTATATGTAGTGCATATCTCTATGAGTACAGAAATCCATCTTGGTAGTTCAGTGTAATACCCTCACTGAACTGCAGTCCTCAGTAGTGAATTCATGTAAATTCCAATTTAATTTGTTCATTTGCTTATGCAAGTAAACTTTTTTATATTTTTTTTCATAGAGGAGAAAAATCAGTATCAACTTTACAGATCTCTTCTCTCAGAAACTCTCTTTATGCTGATTATGTCCTTGAGATTTTAAAATGCAATACATTTATTTGTAATAAGCAGCTGTATATTCTATGCTGATCAGCCTCTTTCTTTGGTAGTCCTTGGTTTTTCCCTTGAGACAGGAAGGATTTAGGCTGATTAAAGCACCTGATACAGTAGTACTTGCTTAGCACTTAAAAATAAAGAAAAAATCCCAATCACTTCTATGTTGAGTAGATTCTCTACTTATCTCAGTTAATATAATTGAAAATAGATAAAGGTAAAGCTACATGCATTTATTTTTAGGATGGGAGAAAAAAAAACAAAACAAAACAACAAACAACTTGAAACTATATTATCAGGTATGCAAATCTGAAAGTTTCTTCAGAATAGTGAAGTAATGTTAATTTCCAGAAATTACAACAGTACTGTGGTGGAACATAATGCATAAATTTTACTGACTGACCAGAAGTCTCTTTGGTCATCAAATTTCAAAGGAACAGTTGCAAGATTATAAATTCCTTATCCATGGCATTGTTTTTTCTTGCTGTGGAGAGTCATTATGTCTCCCACCCATCATCCCTCTGCTCTACAGTGACCCCATGACAATCATCTACCAAATTGAGGATGATACTGTGAGGAATTATTAGCCAGGGTTCATTCCTGTAGCCCTTTGAACATATGGGATTTTATTTGTGTGAGGATAACTCTTCTAGCTGGTCTCGGTCCAGTTCTCAGTGGACAGGTGTCTACAGTCTGTAAATAGCAATGACGGTAATTAATAAGCCATAAAAATAGTCTCAGCAAGAAGACTTGTATAATAAAGATAAATAATAATTGTATAATAAAAAATATATAATAAAGACAGTGGATGCATTAATCAGTTCATAGAAACTCAGATGCATACAATTGTGCTTAGTTTGTTTTAACCAGATTTTTAATATATTTTATTTTCATTTGGGTTTTTACCATGACATTGCAATAATTTTCATATTCATTTTTTTAAATGGCAGCTGCTTTGCATTTTTAGAATTTAAGAATGACACATTGCATCATGTGCAAAACTAGGATTCTTGTTTTCACAGCATATGTGAAAAGTATCTTTTAGAAGTGTGTTTTTTCTTGAAATAAAATTGATATACTTCTTCCCTCCACATACAACAATATTAAAATGCACCATAAACTATTTATATGATCACTTATTTATTGCCTCTAACATATTGATGAAGGAAAAAGCACAGGCATAATAATTTAAAAGATTTTGAGCATATACTGCTTTCCACTTAAATAAGCACGCATGTGAATTAGCACTGCACACTTGAAAATTTTGAGCATGATGTTCTCCTCTGCCCCTATATAATTAAAAACCTCCCTCTGCCATCACAGACATCTGCTATCTAGTCCACTCAGCTCCAGAGAACAACAGGACATGAAACAGCTATAGTAAAAGACCCAGAGAGGAAATAGAGGGAGAGATGAAGAATACAGATAGGCAGGATAAGGAAGATACAGGTTGTTTTTGCTTCCCTGGCCCTATTTAGTAGGTGTTTGGCTTGAACTTACACCAGTTTCATCTGAAAGTGTGGCTGTAGGTTTGTATGTTCTGATGTTTATTTTGGCCTAAAAAAGTGTGATTCGGCATAGTGTTCATAAATAGTTGCTGGATTTGTACGTTGCTTTGTGCATCATTTTATTTTGCATCTGCATGCGTGTTCAGAAGTACATCTCAGTTTGTGACAGATGTCCTTAACAAGCAGAAATAATTTGTTCTCTCTAAAGACTAACTCAAATTTGCCTGTAAAATATTTTTTATTATTACCATTATGTCTAGCAATTTGGATTTAATTGTTCTTTGGTTTCCTTACTTCAAAAACTGAAATAATACATAACTTAAATGTTTTCATTAAAATCAGCAAGGCTTTTAGCATGTGTAAAACAGGTGTATGATTAAATATTTAGAAGGTAAGTGAAATATTTTAATTAAAAAAAAGTATCTCTGAACTTGTTTTGGAAGGCCTGAAATAATCAGTTTTCCAGATAAAAGGCCTGATTCTAAAATCCTTTCTTTATTTCCTAAAAGTGGAATTCTTCCAAAAATGTGCTGACTAGATTCATGTACACAGTGTACTTCCAAGAAATTTGAGCAATTTAAGCAATTCTTGGAGCAATGAAAGAATTCTAGAGCAATTGAGTGTGACAGGTTGATAGAACATAACTGATCTTAAGCACTGAGTTATTTGGCTGTGTCAAGATTTGAAGGTTGCCAAGAATACTTGGAAGTGGAATTTTAGGTGCCATGAGATATTTAAGACACACATCTTGAAGTAATTTAGGTAACTCTAAGGTTTAAGTGGCAGCTGAACAAGGGCTTGCAATTTGGATTTAAGAGTTTACATTCCTTTCTTAATCCTTTAAGTGCTGAAATCCCATTTTTACATTTAGCAGAGTATCAAGATAAGGGCTTCTAAAATGTCTAGTTATTAAATTTATCCATTAACTTTAAAATCAGTAAAGCAATGATGACTGCCTCCCATTTTACTGTTTGAGTGATTTGTGCTTCAGCTAGAAACATTTAGTTTCTTGCTTTAGTAGGAAAAATAACTTGCTTCATTTTTATGGCCTTTTTATTTTTTTTCACTAAATTGTATTCAATTTGTGGAAGCAGAATTCTTGATTATATAGAAATTTATATTCAGCATGTATGTGTGACTTCAATTCCAAGAAGAGGTTTTTTTTAATTTTGACTTCTACTGATTACTTTGGATCTGGTACAACCTTAGAAAACACTACAATTAATTGCATATGGCGACATTGAATTTGATAGGCTTACACTAATAAACCTAAATATAAACTGCCTGTTAAGTGATATAGCATAATGTGCATATTCTAAGATGAGGTCACTGTATCAGTCTAGCCACAGCAGCACAGCATGTAGCAATATAAATTAGTTTATGAGCTTCATGTTGCCCTGATCAGTTTGTCACTGCCTGAAGTAAATAATTGAAAATGCGATTTCAGTTAAAGCTCTCTACAGTGTTCTTTAGTCTCACTGATAGTATCTAGCATAGACTAACCTGAATTTATTTAAAAATGCTTTTTAAAGTACACTCCTTAAAAATACTTTGGGTTGGGGGGTGATGTTCAATTCTGTGCTGCCTCTGTGGAATTCTTACTCCTCTGTGAGTCTTGTGGGTCAACAGCAACATTTTCATTAGTTATAGCTTAACCATCACACAGGCCCTGGTGATTGTTCATGGTTTCAGTGACGTGTGCAGTTACTGTAACTGGCAAAACAAATGCTGCCTTGATAGCAAGGAGAAAGTATGGTGGCTGTTGCCACCACTGAAAAGTAATCATACAGCTAAATCAGTGGCAGTGAAAACTACAATGCAAAGTATTCTGAAAAAAAAAAAAGAAGAGTATTAACTGCAGTCTATTTGGATCAGTAATTGTGTGGAAATGCCAGCTTTTGACTCAAAAAGGTACTCCCAGACTGTGAATGCTGTTTGATTTATAGCAGTGTAACTCTAATGTTGGAGTCAATGGCATTACAGAACCGTAAAACAAATGTAATGTGTGTACACACTTTGGTTTATTCCCAGTTTTACCATTAGTCAAACAGGAGCATGAGTTGCACCAATGAAAACAGAATTATTCTCTGCAGCTGGATCTTACAGTGTTGTAATAAGCAGCACTGACTGTTGACTGCCACAGCTGAAGTTTCTACAGTTGTCACAATGCTCAAGGTAAGAATTAACATGCTTCCAAATTTTAGTTATTAACAAGGTATGATCAGAAAAAAATAAACATGTAAAATTGAAGGTACTAGAAAAGTATAATTTTGAAAGTAAGCTACATTGCATGTCAAGAAATAAATATTTAAGTTGTTAAGGTATCTGTTTGAAATGGCAGCTCTTTGGAGTTCACAGGCTTTTAAACTTTAAGTGTTTACAGTGAGGGTCAAAGCACAGAAAATTGTAAGGTGACAGTGATTTGAATATTATCCACGAGTGATTATACCAGGCTTAGCAACATCACCTAAATAAATGGGAGGAGTAAGGGATAAAAGTAAGAAATGCATACACACATAGTAGTTACACGGGAAAAAATAATTATCCACAACTTAGGAGAATTTTCCTAATTTAAATAATTACTGTGTTTTAGTCTGTAGTTTCTGCAGCTAAATCCAACTGAAAGAGTGTTTTTTCTCACTCTGGTCATCGTCTCTGTCTGTCAGGAGGAGAAATATTATGACTGTTCTGCTTATTGTGTATACCAGGACTCTATGGTAAAGAAGAAATTCCAACTTGAATTGTGCCAAGTGATTTTGGGCGCTCATGATATTTAGATCTTGGAACTAAGCGTATTTTATTTAGAGAAGTGATGGGCATTTGAGTTTTCTGCTAGGTTAATTATTTTTTTCAATTGTAACAGCTTTTGTTTGTTCATCTGTGTGGATTGACTGGGTACATAAAGTTGTATATTTTAGGAAGTTCTACCACCACAACAACAACAACAAAAAAAACAAATGTGGGGAATAAAACACTAAGAAACTGTGTTACTAATTCCTTTGAATGCAACTGGATTTTTGTGCTTAGGTGCAACTTTGTTCTCATTGAAAGCAGTAACAATATTGAACTAATAATTAGCTTTTAGTGCATGCCATATGTGCTGTTGAATGCTCATTGATAAAGACTGTAGGCCCCACTAGCTGTTTTTACCATAACTTATGACCTGAAGCATTTCCATTGACTATTGAGGGCACTGTTGGGTAACATTCATTGTCCCAGCCTAGCTGAAGCAAGTATAATGATTTACTTGAGCAAATACAACAAGAGGAGTTTCATCATCTCTGTAGAAGCAGCTGATTAATTTTTGTTCTAGGTATTACCAGTCCTGTATTTATCCTAAGTTTATATTTTCAGAGTCATTTCATATAAACAACTTATGTTCTTGACCTTTCATACTTTGTTTGCATTTGTTGAAGAGTTTAAAATTACCTTTCAATCCTGAAGTTTGCACTTCAGTTTTGGAAGCTGTTCAAACACGTTACAGTACAACTACAATTAAAGTTATAACCTTGGATTCCATAAAATGCAGCAAAAGCCATTAATTTAATCTCAGCCTAACAGCAAAACTTTTCCTTAGGTTGAGCTCATTCCCAGAAGGGCTTAATTCTGCCAGTTTTGAAGAGTGGCTTTTTGAAACTGGAGTGAAACTTTTGTGTTCATTCAGTCATATTCAGTACTGCCAGCTGGTGGTCATGACTTGAAAAGCTTAACCTAATGGAATTTATATAAGCCATTTAAAACAGAAAAACTAAATAGAATAAGAATAGGAAAATGGAATAATCTGCAGGGATAGGTGGCTCTCCTAGTATTTGTCTTGACCAATATGAACAGGGAAAGAGAATCTACCTGTACTAAGATGGCCTGCAACTTTTTTATCCTCCTGTACCTATCAGACTTATTTCAGGAAGATAAATGACCCAATATATGTCACAAATGGCCATAAAGTCATGAACAGTCACAGCACAGGACTTGTCCACAGAAATCATGGAGTATTTTCTAATTCATTATTTCCTTAAACAATATTGTAAGAAATAGGCAATATTCATGATACAGTCAAAGTATATCTAATATGCCTGTTCAATGCAGGAAAAATTTTGCCTATAAATTTTGCCTTTAAATACACTCATCATAGGTTTCAAAAGGTTGGACCAATATGAGTTTCGTCTAAAGCTGCTATTATCTTCTAAAAGCTAGTATTGAGGTTCTTATTAATCTACCATGGAGAGTAGGAAGGCAGAAAAAAGTTTCTACAAAAGTACTGGACTTCTGAAGTTGCTTAACCTTCTAAGGTCACTTTAAGATGTTATCATTCCTTATATATCCTCTGTTTCACACGTGCAAAATAAATTCTAGGTAATTTTTCATTCTTTTCATGTAGCTTAGATCTCTGAATATTTTGTACATCTTCTGAATGGTGAAAACTGCCAAAATGTTAGATAGTGACATTTATTTCAAAATATTATCACACTTAATTTCATGTGATGTTGGGTTTTTACAATATTTTTGTCCTTTAAAAAACAACCAGGAATATTTGATTTTTAAAATATAGATTACCTTCAGGCATTTAGAGTATTGTGGCTATTTTAATAGCAGCTTTGAAAGTCGTCTTTAACACACTTGTGAATTTACCTGGTAAAATACTTGAAAACAGTTAGCATTTTCTCTTTGATATTTCTAATTGTTCCAAAATAAATGGACACAATTGAAGAGTTAGAAATTCATTTGAAATGCAGATCCTGTAAATTCTTCTTGTAAATGTAATTTAAGCCAAATTCTTTACGTGCTGTAGCTTTATCAGGAATATAGATAATACTACACTTCTGGTTTAAAAACATCACCATCTATAGTAACTGAGAATTTGTCCTAAAGATCTGCAGAAGCAGGTCATCTGCCTGGTAGAAAGTAACCATTTTTGCCCAGTCCTCAGGACAGAGCTTCTCTTTACAAGCCTCACTGTAAATGCAGTAAAGAAGCAGCCATATAAAGAAAATTCCTTTTAACATGCTGTTTAAACAGGAAAGCTTTAAGGTGGAAATCATAGCTCTAAATCCTAGTTGTCTGCTAGCATATTTCTGCTTTGCTAAACCTATAAATTCTCAATTTGTAAGAATATCGGGTTGCCAAAGTAACTTTCTTCTTGCCTTTCCATCTTTTGGGATCTCAGAGTGTGAAGATTGTGAAATTTTGGGGAGAATTCATCCAATTTAAGCACTTGCTTATTTTGAAGACTCTCTTTTCTTGGTCTTTAGTTTTGTAGACTGGAACCTGTTTCTTTCTAATGTGTTATATTGCTTCTTACTCATCCAAATTGTATGCTAAGCTTTTTCTTTTGGTTTATATTTTGATCTTTGCCAAAGAACTAAATGTTTAATGTCTGTAAGAATTAAGCGGTATTTTAGCCTGTTTACAAGAATGCAATAAAGAATGACATTGACAAGATGCATTTTCCATTTTTCCATCATCTTTGCAAGTGGATCAAGAGTAATGTACACTGCAAAGAGGCAAAAATGCCTGGAGCTTTCCACATCAGCTGCACAAGAGTTAAACCCATTTCAGGATTATAAGAGAGGATGGAAAACCAGAAAATGAACTCTAAATATTAAGCATAACTGGCAACTAACTTCTTTGTAAGTAAACATAGAACTAAATTCTAATTTACTGCAGCAGCAGTGTTGGCTGAGTTCTTCATCTGATGCTTTGTTTTGGGGGTTAATGCAAGCTGTTACGTGAAAGGTAGAAATACTATAATAAACAATTTATCCGGAGATGCAGCTCACAGAACTGCCATTTTTTGAGCAAGTCCAAAAGAAGACAACTGACGGAGTTTTTCACTGTTTAGGTTTCTGGTCTGTACCAGTGCTCCCTGTTTAATAGCCAGGTGGTTAATTAACCAGATT
The DNA here is from genome assembly GCA_024611175.1 of Megaceryle torquata. Taxonomy (NCBI): domain Eukaryota; kingdom Metazoa; phylum Chordata; class Aves; order Coraciiformes; family Cerylidae; genus Megaceryle; species Megaceryle torquata. Next base: position 191,135 of record JANIJG010019621.1, read on the forward strand.
CTGATGTTTCTAGCCAGGAAAATTGAGCACATGTTAGTAGATCCACCTGCACCATCCATCAGTGCATCCACCAGCATCAGTGGAGAAAGTGATTCAGTCTCACAAAGCACTTTTGTTGGAGAGTCTCGCTGAAGCTCTGTTCTGTTCTTGTGGGTATTGTTTTGTTTTTCGTACAATAACAGATATTTTTTGAAGCGTGTGTTGACTGGCTATAGAGGATTCCTGTTAGGATGCAGATGCTTGTGATTTAATACAAAAATATAATTATGCTAGGTGCAATTGGAAAGATATTGGGAAGATAATTTTGGAACAAGAATGTGATTTTGATGTGATTTCTCTGTCTGCAGGGTATTAAACAAAATCAAATAACATCATACATTATTTTTAAGTAATTGTTTTGGCAAAGTTGACAAGAGAATGTAGAAGTGAACAATGCTCCCTTTGTGTACAAATGTTGAGTCTTTCATGAGCTACAGTATTAAAGAATACAGAACTGCATTTTGATATGGATTAGCCCATTCTGTTTGTTTGTGAATTAGAACCTTATACTTACCTAATTTTTGAAGCGTATTTTTAAGGTGAATTACTTGATACTTGCTCATGTTTTCCAGTTTTTCACACTCTGCTTCTGAATTTCCTTTTACTTTATGTTTATATGAGACCATTTTCAAGCAGCCATATTTTTAAAACCTTTAATTTTCTACTGTGTGGGATGCTCTTGCCTGTAGCGTTTGGATGCTTTCAAGATTAGGGAAGCAAAGACAAAAATCTTCCATGCTTTCATCCTTCTATTTCCCTGCAGGAACTTCTGAAAAGTCTGTAAAGAGGTTTTTGAAGCTACTGACAAAGAAAACAAGCACTGGGCTCCACAGACTGTTCACACAGGTTTCTGTTCATTTGGTTTGGTTTTTTTTAATTTATTAAATGTTTAATTTCATTTAAAAACTTGTTTGAAGAAAGTGGAATGATAAACAGTCATCATACTAACAAATGCCCTTTGACTAAAAAGCAGCTAAAATCCCAATTTTTGCTTAAGTCAACGGCTGGGTTTCTAGGAAAATGAGATCTGATCCCAGAGCAGCCAGCTTTGTCACTGTTAGAATGGCAGATATGTCAGGGAATGTAGTCCATTAGATCTGTGAATGTGATGCTAAAAGTCAATTTTTCTTTTATATATTTAAAACTAAACACAATGTGTGTGACTCCTACAGCCTGAGGAAGGTATTTGTCTGGATTGCACTGAAACCAAAATGTTACTGTCTTTAGACTTCACAGAAACCTGAAATTCAACCTAAATTTATTTTTATCTGAGTGACTACTGCTTCCACATTGCTCGTCTCCTAGAATCTCTGTTGGTTTTGCCAGTGATAGTGAGATATTGATGGTGATGGTGAGATACTGATTTTTGTCTACTAGGTAAGACAGTTCTAACAGGAAAATAAAAGGCAGGGGGGGAGGTGTGTGTGTTTCAGTGTTTTAAACCCTTTGGAAAATGATACTGTACTCCCATCTTGGTTTGTCATGTCATTATCAAAAATAATTTGAAGTATTGAAATTTTATTAAAAAAATACTAATTCAAATTAGCTAGGAAAACTTGCTATTTTATGAAGCGACAATATTTGTACATTGCTTTTTAGGACTTATCATACTATTATAATGATCATCATAAAGTAATGAAAATAATTTTGCTGGTGTTTTAAAAAACTACATTAATATTTGTGGCTACTTCATTATTTCACATCTCTGTTAAAACAGAGTTTGATTATATACCTTCAGAAAAAAACTGCAGAGGTCAAAATGAATGAAAAAGCTGAATAAACACTGATTATGCTGCCTAGTTTTAAGTGCCCTTAAAAACTGTACATTCTGTGATGCAATAAAATTAAATTTTTATGCAAAAGTTGCATGTTAAAAGCAATTCCAGCCTGTTACGGTCTAATAGTTCTCTGATAAAGTGCATTGCTCTCTAGTACTGTAACGGATAGATTTTTTTTTTTTTTTCTTCTAGAAACTACTGTTTAGTTTAGAACACAGATATTCGTCAGTCTTGAGTAACAAATGCTGATATGTATCAAAAACATTCTTTACATCAGTACTGGATAGTTTGCTTCTTTTCACTGTTTTTTTTCTGATAAGTACCTTGAAGGCAGACATGTTCTGCTAGGGGCACAATTAGGCTAATATCACAAACCATTTTTTTGCTAGTTAAAGTCTTTCAAACTTGTTTTGTGAAAGTAGTACAGGCCTAGTGAAACAATGGGAAATTTACTTGTGAATGGACTGATGCTAAACTTCTGTTGATCTGGAGATCTTGGTTTTCATGTACCTTCAACCTGCTCCTCTTGCCAGCTGCTAATTTGCGTGCGCTTTCCAAGGTTTGCTTTGCTCCAGGTTAGTGCCTCAGGCAGCTCCCTGGAGTGAAGGATTTTTTCTGGGAGTTATAGAGGCATAATTATATCCTGGTTTTTATCTATCCTTTCAGATATGTCCTCGTCAAATATTTCAAAATACATGTGCTACTATTTAAATACTTTTCTGTGCCTTCATCATTCACTGAGTGAAATTGCTGGTATTAAAAAGGCAGATGGAGGAGGCTGAGAGAAAATTGTTTACATTGGAATCTCACACTTACTAAACTGAAAAAAAAATTAACAAAACACCAGTCCTCTGGAAAATTTAACATCTGTCTCTTCCATATGTATAATATCCATAAATGTTCACATTTCTGTGCAAGCGTACTAACAAACTGTGTAACCATATAATGGATCATTTATTGGTAATCTATTTGTTTTGTTGTCTTATTATGTCTATTATACCTCTGCAATGTCATTTAGTCACTATCTTGTGTTAAATATATCATACATAGTTAATAGCATTGTTGCTGCTGTCCCTAGGAGTGGATCTGCATTGGCAGTAAGACTGAAACTCCTTTAAAACTCTTTATTGCTAAGCCTGGAAAATCTTTTATACTCATCTGGGCATGGTGCACTTGGCTGAACAGAAGCATCTTAGAAGTACTGGCCTGTATTACCTGTCTTGCAGATACTACTAGAAAAGGTCATGGCCTTCTACAGGTCATGTCATGTCCATCAGCTGTGTGCAGACATCTTTGATACCCTAAGGCAATATTCTGTACTTATATTGGGGCAGCTGAATTGAGTTCTTCAATATCAGATTTTATCTCACCAAAACAGTGTGCCTGTTTAAGATATTTTCTGACTTTCAGATGACTGAAAACATCTTTTTGTTGCCCAGCTCAGTATCTGAGTAGCCCAGAATCTTCATGACAGAGCAGAATACATTGGGATGACATTCCTTTGGGCATAAAATTACTATATATACAACTGTGTACTTAAACTATATACATACTATATCTAAACTAATAACCAGTGACTCACCTGTGCAGTGCAGTTTTATTTTCTTTGGGTAACTCTTTTGCTATCTAGTATAGAAACATAGTTTCAGAACTGATGCATGAGTTAAGGAATTGACTCTGTGCTGTTTAATTCAGACAAACTTTGGGCCATACACACCTGCTGACATTTCAGATTTTCATCCCTTGAACTAAGTTTATATTAGGGAGTCTTAATATCTCTGTGCTGGGTTTTGCTTTGATACTATCTGACAGCAACTAGGTGCATACATGTCAACTTCAGAGGAGTTTTCTGCAATTCATTAATGTCTTAGTTTCTACAAGATAAAAGCATGACTGTTGATGGTTTTCCATTACTGTTTTTTTTGAGGGGGAAGCTTCTTTTTGGCATTAAAGTACTTTCTCACTTGAATCAGTTGCTTTTTTTTCCCCCTTTATTTATTTTTTCCTTTTGAAATTAGTATGATGTGATTTGACACCCCCCCCCCCCCCCCCCCCCCTTTCCTTTCTATACATTCTTTTTTATCTTTTTTTTTTTTTTTTTTTTTTTTTTTCTGTGTTTTTTTTTTTTTCCTTCTTTTTTTATTTTCTTTGCTTTTTTTTTTGTTTTTTTTTCTCCCTTTTTTTTTTTTTTCCTTTTGAAATTATACTGTGGGTTTTTTCCCCCCCCCCCCCCCCCCCTTTTGTAAAATAAAGTAATATTTTACTGTCTCTTTTGTGATAGGTTTCTGTCTCCTTTATGATAGGTTTCTATTCATTTGGCCTAAAAACATTTTCTCTAAACAAAACCAATCAATTTTGTACACTGCATCTAATGCCTAGTTTAAGGTCATCTTGTCCCTGGTAAAGGTAGTATAGATCTTAGAGTGGCTCTTTTCTGTAGGGCATTCCAATGTCATGTAATTTAAGATTCTTTTGATTAACCTATTGATTTGGGAAGCTAGAGGGTAAACTGTTTTTCTTTTTATTGTCTTTTTCCATGAGCTTGCTTTCTCTTCATGAGTAAAAGAAGAAATAAGTTTCCAGTGCAATTTTTTCAGTGCCTATTAACACTTTAATGGCTTTTTGCTCATTAGAAACAGTAGTTAATTTATATTATTTAGATAATAAACACTTAGTGAATCCATATAAAAACAGTTAATGAATTAACTGGAAATGTTGTTCATAAATACTGAGAATATGGAATTATTATGTTATACCAGATGTATTTAATGATCTTCCATTTAAAAACCAAAAAATTTCCTCAGAAAGAACAAAGTGTTACAGGCTTAGGTATTTCTTAACATGTTAAAGGAAAACCTCTTATTTTTATTTGAAGATTTTTTTATTTGTTTTTTAATTTACAAATAAGAGACTTTTGTTACACGATTTCAGTACCCAAATTGGAAATGCCAATACTTTTCATTTTAATTTCTTTGAAGTAAAAAGTTTCTTTTTCAGAATTAAATTAAAAATGTAATCTCAAACTTTTTTAAAATTCCTTAATTTAAAATTACTCTAGTCCTTTTTCTGTGTCATGCTCTCACTAAAATATGCAGTATTTTTCATCAGGAGTATTTTTATGTGAAATATTGTGGTCAGCACGGTCAATCACTTCTTTCTCCAAAAATTTATGTGAAAAATAAGTTGTGATGAGTCATGTTCTGCAACTGTACAAAGTGGGGATTTAGCTGCTTTGCAGTTTTCCGTAAGTGGAGTTGCCCTACTTTGAAAAGTGACTTTACCACCTGTTATTAGCACCTGCAGTAATTAAAGGTCATTCTGTTTGTCTATAAAGAGGAATTACTTTTTTACATGTAAAGAAGCTCCATAATTCACGTGGTTAAAGAATCATAAAATGGTATATGTGTTGCTAAACTTTCATCTTGGTTTACAATATGCATGTGTTGACTAGGAAGGGACTAGCAAATAAATTCATGTTTACAACAAAGTATAGACTGCCATGCTCACTCTTGGAATGCCTAGATGGGAACTTTATTCAACTAAAACATGAGATAATCACAGAAGCAGTTGGAGTCACAGTATATTTGTTCATGGGCAACCCACTGGAAGTAACTACAGTTAAAATGGCTGGGTTTTTTTCCATTTCAACGCTGGTTACGATACCTCACTGAATATCTTTGAATCTGCTGAAGCAGAAGTCAGGGAGACTTAGGTGGACTTGACAGCCTGTCTAGCTCCAAACCTTCATGATTTCCATGGAATATGCTTTTGTAGGTAGCATTGCTGAAAATGAAGCAAGTACTTCAAAGGCTGGAGGAAACCTCTTGTTGAGTTGAAGTTGAGACTGTTCAAAATCTTGTCTCAGTTTGCTACCGAATCTGCTGTATTAAAATTCAGTTTGTAGGATTGAGACTCAAAGAAAGTCTATGAAGATCTGCAATGATAACTATTTTAAGCACTATTTCACAGTTTCTGAAAAATTTGTCTGCTGTAGTGTAGATAAATTGCATTAATTTAATAATTACATGAATCTTTGAGCTAGACAACATTTTCACACTAAACAATTAAGAATAAAATGATTTCCAGGTTATTTGCCCCATATATAAATTATAATTCAGAATACAACTACAGTTGAGTATATATCCAGAATTATTAGGAAAAAGGAGGATCAATATTTCTCAAAGTTTATAAAATTTTACCTGTTTATCATCAGATAACAATAATTCAGTATCAGTAAGCACATATGACTATGACATAAATGAATACAGAAAACAAACTAATTAAACAGAAATCAAATTAAAAGGGTTGGTTGTTATTAAAAAGTAGAAAAGAAGCATGAAATAGTTTGTCTAAGGGAGGGGGTAGCAGGTGTAGGAACGGGCAACAGTCATTTATCAACATAAGAGAACCATAATGGTAGCATCAAGAAGAAAATTATGCTAATAAAGTCATGCCTCATGGTATGGTTATTACTTGCCTGTGATACATGAATGATAATGAGAATTACATCACTTCTTGAATTTCTAAATTGCTTTACAACCTGATTGTGTATACATTACATTCTGCTTCACAGTTGGCAAATTTTCAGCACTTTCCAAAGATTTTATATTGTAACTGGTACATTCTTTGCCTTAATTATACATCCAGATGTTTCATGTTTCCATAAAATTCATCAACCTTTTTCCTGAGGCTTGTCCCTGTTTGTTCAACTACAGGGGCTAGGGGCCAGACCACCTTTTTACATATGTAGAAAACTGCCTTTCTCAATTATACTGTTTCTGTGCTTGTAAGCCCAGCACTGGATCTAGGCTTCACCTTCTTATTTATATGTATATTTTATTTAGAAAAAGCATGTTCTGCTGCAGTTTAACTCTAGAAACTGCCCATCTAATTGATTTTTTTTCCAAATATCCATTTTCTTATATTTGGATCACAACAGAAGTAGCTATCAGATATGTTTCAGAAATATCAATTTCACAGGCTTATAATTCTGAAGGAGTGCACATTATTTAATGAGGACCCTAATATGTAAATTCCACACAGCAGTTTGTCTGAATTGTATCTCACTAGATCCAATATGCTTTTGGACATGAGTTGAACAATAGTAACATTTTGAAAACTGACAGATCCTGAATAACCTGATTAATATTGGTAGTCAAAACCCCTCGTATTTGTTTTATGACCAATTCATTCCAATTAGCCTATTTTACTAAAATTCTATTGAATTTTCTTTAAAATATTCTCATTTTAATTCGTTCCATAACACTTACGATAGATATATAACCAGCATAAGTTCAAGTAAGACAATTCTAATGATTCACTGTAAATTTAGAGTAGATGGTATTAATTTCTGTCCTATCACATGACATTTCTGATAAATCCAGAATGAGAGAGTAGAGCTCATTATTCTTCACTTATCCAAGCTGATTCTGGGATTGTAACTATCCCTTTCAGTTGTTCCATTTACATAGTTCGACATGACTATGAAGTCCTGGTTTTCTTTGTTGATACTGACTCCGAAATACAATACAATTTCTAATTTAATTAATGTCCGTTTTCTGGATTTCTGAGTTTGTGTCTCAGAGATCCTTGATTTTCTTCTTCTGTTGCTTCAGTTGCTTCAGAATTCAGCCACCTGTCCTGATTATCTATCTGATGGTCAATTTCAGTATGTCCCCAAGAAGCAAAACTCCTTCAGCTACTAAAAATTATAATGGAGGACCTGTCAAGAACATTTACTGGTTTTGCTTAAATTCTGGAGAAGCTTACAATGGAAAGGGCAGAACACCTAGACTATTTACCAAGAAAGAAAGGAGTGCTATAAAGGTAAGTCTTTTAGTATGCTGGGAAATTAAGCTACTTGGAAGAGTTATATCTACCCTTCTAAAATTTGTAAGACTGAGATAGCAAAGAATTATTAATGACCTATCATCTCTTAGAGTTTTTGCACCATACAAGGGAGATTAAAGTTAGGTGCTAGTGCTTCCTTTCCCTTTGTGTCATTTATAAACTAAATGATCTGTAATCTAAAAGGCATGGAAAGCTCTCTCTTGGCAAGAGAGAGTTCTCAAATACTGACAAAACATATATTTTAATTAAAAAAACTTTCATACTACATCTAATCAGTTACATAGTTTCTATGGAATAGTTTATCCTACATGTGTTTAGCATACACAAAGTATTTCCTAAACCAAAAGTACTAAAAATGTCTTGATATAGCTGGGAAATAATAGGAAAGAATAAAGAGATGACAGGGTAGACTCTTTCCCCATGCACATGGCCTTTTAGAGACAATACAATTTCATTGTAGGTATCTTATTTGAGCTTGTGGAAAGTCATGAATTTGAAACGGTGAGTTAATGTATTTGAGAAAATACCTACTTACAGGGGATGAATATACTCAGTAAAAATGAAAAAAGTGTCTTAATTTTGAATCTACTTTTGCTTATGTTTTTCAAAGTATAACATATTCTTGCTAGAACATGCTGCAGATCATTCAGTACCATCTTTGTAAGATTTCTGTCCTGATGCATAAATTCAAAGAAATGTTTTGATTACTTAGATTAGCTTAGGAATTTTAGATAAAATGAAGGCTTGTCTGTGCAAGAAGTGTACAAAGCTAACTGTAAATTTAATATTCATTGCATGCTCCTTGCTCCTCTCTAGCAAATATTTTTAGTTTTTGAGGAGTGCATTCTTGTGCCACAGCTGTATAAATGAATGAATTTAGTCAGTGTATTATTAAGTCATAGCCTGGCTTATGTGCTAATTTCCCGTGGACAAGTCGTGACCTTTTTTTCTTTCAAACTCTCTTCAGTTTCTGGTGTTTAAAAGAGAAGTCAAACTGCTGAACTTTATTACTAAACATTTTGCAATAAGCAGTATTCCTTACTAACCCAGTTTATTAAGTTTTAATTTTTCACTTACATAACAGTTAAGCTGCTTCCATAAAACACAAATGTAAAAGATTTCTTCTTTTGAGTCATCCTCATGTTAACTGTCATGCAAAACTGTATTCAGAAAAAGTTCCAAGTTTCACCATAGTGTTGAAACAACTTACCTGTTATTATAGTGCATGTGAAGAAGAGTTTTGGAAACATACCATTTTCCAATTTCTTTTAAATTATGAATAGCAAATTTATGTCATTACAGCTTTATAAATCCACAGTATCCTGTTAATTATGCTTTATGGGTCTCTTAAGTATTTTGTAATCTTTTCTGTAGCACAATATATTTGTCTTTATTGCAGTACGTTGCTTAGTAATGCACAAATCTCAAAATGTAGCTGCTTGCATTTTTTAAATGTTTCTGTCTTTACTTAAAGGATGGCATCAGTAATATGCATCTATCTCTGTGTCAGCAATGAGGATGATAACTTCATGTCATGCTTCTCAAAAGTTGCCATCATTAAATGGGTGATAGCTCTCTTTATATGTCTTTTCAGTCACTGCAATTCATGAATCAAAACATGCCCATCCATATACATGAGGGGAGGAGAAGCAGGAGTTGGGGAGAGGAAGTTTGGCTTTTTGGTTTTAGAGTTGAAATGCTGAGTTCATAGTAAGATTTTGATTCAAGAAAAGCTAATTTCATCAGAAACATAACTGCAACTGAAGCCATGATGTGATGTTTTTTGTTGTTTGTTTTTTTTAATGGACCCCCATGAACAAGTTAAATGACAACCAATATCTTCCACATATAAGCTACTTCTACAAATGACAGGTGGTTTTGTTTTTGTCATACAAATTAATCACTTTTCCTGGCCAAGAACCTTTTTGAAGACTGATCTCTTCTCTGAATGTCCCATCTGATTGTAATTAGCACCTGATTAGGTAGCACGTTCACAATTTTTCTCCTGTCTTGCTCTAAGATAGAAAACTATTATGGTGTGAGTACCAGAAACTCAGCTCTTGATGATGGGTTTGCAAAATGTATTAAGACCAATGTTCCTCTTTGTTCACCTGCTGTTAAATCACATTAGATACCTCAAAAAGAGGTGTTGAAAAATTACTCTGCCCAGCTGTGTTTAGTTTCTGACTGAGATAGCTTTATTTTCAAACTAATGTAAGAAATCTGTATGGTAATTTATTACATAAAATAATACTTGAATCTGCTAATAGATTTCTGACACAAACATGCTTGGCTGACTACTGTCACCTAAGCCATGGTTTACATCACTGCAAAAACTGGATTGATGACACTATGAGTGTTTTCACAGTAGTGTTGATGTTTAGTATGACACAGGTTTAAAGCTCTCAGCTTTTTAAGCAAAGTATGTAGGAAAAGGGGAAAGAATATAATAAAAGATGGCAGGGTGAGAGAGGAAGGTAAGAGTTGGGATTAAGACAGAGAACATAAAAGTACAGGTCTTTAGTCACTTCGCTGTTTTCTAGAATAGAGGTGACAGTTTAGCTAGGCAAGACCCATCATGTTGCTGTAAGGAAAGTCACCATTTCCTTTATCTCCTGACCTGTTCCTGCATAGTTATGTGTGTACAAACTGTTTGGATTTGAGTCATTTATGAGAAAAAACATTTACAAGTTTTAGATTGTAAGAGAGAATAGCTCTAGACAAGGGCATGAGTGATTAGTAACACAAAATTGCAAGCTGTCTGACTAGTGAGAAACTGCTTTTGACCTTGATGAAAGAGGCTATGTTTTCTTGTGTGAATCTGATCAGCTGACTCAAAGAGGGTCTTTTGGTGCCTCAAACACTAAAATAGTAAGAAGTTTTTAAATAAAAGGGATCAGATCTTCTGTGAAGAGCTACTTACAGTTTGAAAAGGATCTGTTAATTTGACTGTATTCAAACTTCAGGTATGTAATAAGATCCACAAAGATATGGAGCATTCATTTTATTATTATTGCTTTATTTAGCCACAGGTGAATTTCAGTTACACCTTAGTCTGTTTCTATTGACCTAAAATTGTTGTGTACTGGTTTGTTATTTTTATCATGTTGCAGAAGCATAAACTTTCTTTTTTTCCCCTCTTTTCAAGTACATATTGAATTTCTTCCTTTTACCTGAAGTTTTTTCCCAGGCTTTTTGACACCAACATTAACAGCCTCTGATCCAATTTTTCCAGCTCTCTATATAATTATGCAGCATCACAGTGCTTAATCAGCAAATACCCCTTTGCAATCTGTTTGCAGAAACATTCTTTGAACTCAGGCCCATGCTGTCCAGGGAGTGCAGAAAACCTTTCTGCAGTTGCTTTGGGGTTTTTATTCAGCTTTCTACTCTTTGCAAAAGTAAAACTCTATCAATTTTTTCGCATTTTGGATGAGAGTGGAAATTGGTGTTAGAGGAAATATTCCATTATAAAAAAAGGACTTCTGAAATAGTCCCCAGATTTGGAGGGGTGAAGATTTTACCCTATATATGGTAAACAGTGGAATTGATATTTAAGTATTCCTTGAATAAAATGGTATGATAAGTTTACATAAGCATATTTTTTCTTCCACAATTTTTGTATTCATTTGGTGAAAATTTAAGTAAAATAAAATAATTATATTAAATCTCTGGGTTTTTTTCTGTTTTGCTTGCAAAATTGAGGGAACTGAGTTTGTTTATCCCTAAAATT
>JANIJG010019622.1:0-36703 GCA_024611175.1 Megaceryle torquata
AAAGCAAGGAACACCCATGCAAACATGGTTTTTTTTTTTTTTTTTTTTTTTTTTTTCCTGACATTTTTCTGCCTTTTTATTGGTCTTTTATGCAAATTCAAAGTAGTAAAAATTACTCTTGACACATAGTTCAACTGGGCTGAAAGCCGGGGTTTAGGCGGGTTCATGTAACTGCACTGAAGTTAACCAAATTACACTAGCAGACATAACAGAAGCATCTTAGTGTCAAAATTGCCTACAGAAAAGGTAGCTTGTCTTCTTAAATAGAATGAGGAAAAGAAAGAAAAAATAATAATTAATAAATCATAGCATAAGCACTACTTACAAGCATGCAGGGGTTGTAAGACTGTTACCTACAATTGGTTGAGAAAGGCATCTTACAAAGTGTACAGGCTGACTCCACACAGATTGTCTTCTGCTTTGATTCTAGTGGCTTTCATTTTACTAGATAAAGTACTTGTGTACAAATACAAGATAAAGGATATGAAATCTAATTCCTTACTACTGTAGGCATCACCCCTATCATATAACAGCATTCATATATTTTGTAAACTGTATAATAATAAAGTTTATTGGACCCCCAGTTTCTGATAGGAGGCTGATCCACACATCACTCCTAGGATGACTGCCATTCTGAACTGTAAGTTTATTCCTGACCCATTTATGGTCAGTTTTCCAGGTTCTCTGTGCCATAAATTACTTCTCATGTTTAGCCCCTATAGAGAAGATTCATATCCCTTCTCAGACTTAATTTTTCCAGAGCACACATTAAATGCCTTCAGTCTCTTAGTGCAACATAGGCTTTTCATTTGCTCGATTCATGCTCTCAGCCCTCTTCCCATCAATTCTGACACATTGGCAGCTCTCAGTCCAATAATGTTCAATAAATGCACCCAGATTTTCCCTCCAGCTGTCATCTCCACTTGGTGCCAGGTGAACTAGTAACAAAAATTCTGCTTATATATCCCTCTGTGCATAATCCTGTGCTTTGCTCTATTACATTTCATCTCATTTCTATTAATTCAGTCCTCAAGGTCCTTCCATTCTTTTAGTATAGTATTTCAGTCTTTGTCTATTGACAGTGTCTCCAGCTTTGTAAGATCAACAAATTTATTTTAAAATCTTCTACACTTTGTGCCAGATTTATTAATGGAAGTATTAAGCAAGTCCTATGCTTGAGAAATTCAGTAGTAATTGCCTTTCAGTCCAGCAGTTTCCCTTCCAAGTCAGCACACTGTTATTTCTCTTTCAGCCATGACTGATTTACGTCTTTTCTAGTTTTAATAACTATTCTTGTGTCAGTCTCAAATGTTATACTGAAGTACAGGGAATTAGACCTAAGGAACTTCAAAAGTCTAGAGTTTATCAGATTAAAAAAGGGCTTATTTCTTAGCATTTATCTTTTGTAAATATTTACTGCCTTCACTCACTGGGTTTTAATCTCTAAAAATTAAGTCTTTCATGCAAGCACAACTCTTTTTTTGGTTTAAGAATGAAGGACCTGTTTCTACATCTACAGCAGTAGAGTGGAGCCCGCATTTTGCAACTGTTTGGCAGACCCACTTTTATTTCTTTAGTGCCTTGCCAGTTCAGTGAGTTCCAGAATGCATTCATTTACAAGTCAGAAATCCCAAAACAGACCCTAGAAACAAATAATCATGCAACACAGTGACTAGAAAATGCACCCACCTTGCTAGAGCCTTTCCTACCAAAGACACCACTGCATCAGCTCTGGCTTATTTTGCCTCTTCAGGCTATGTTAGAAGAAAAAGTAGAAAAAAGAGAGAGAAACATTTTACCCTCCGTGGTATGACAGACATAAAGACTAGATGAAACCTAGCTCAGTACTGGGCCTAAGTTGTCAGAGGCCAGGATTTCCCCAAACTTCCAGAGAGCCAACAATGTCAGAGATGCAGTACAGTACAAACTGAGGTATTACCATTCACTTCAGGAAAAGGAAATGCAAATCAGCATTCCTCTGAAAAAAGTCCTTGCTCTCCATGCCACCCAGTACAGCTGCACAACGGGAATGTTGCATAGGTCCACCATAGACCTTTTAATGCAATGTTTAGACGGTAAGATGTCTACAATGTGGCTAGTCATCTTAACATGCTTTTATATTGATAGAGCCTGTGCTAGGTTCTTCCAGTCACAGTACCACAATGGAGAATAATGATGGGGAAAGACTTGGATGTTCCTTGTAGGAGTTGCTGAAAACAAATAGAAAGCTAAACTGAGTATTCAGAGGTTGACAGGAGAGATGGCAGAAATTGCTGTAATACATCCCCCAGTCCACACGTATCTTGCAGGCTTGACTCCCAAACGTAATTCACAGTCACACAAACAGTCTTATTGACTTGGAGAAGGATAACTCTGTTGTACAACCAGCTCCTTAAAATAAGAAATTCTTCATCCTCTCATGATTCTGGTTTATTTGTTGTAGAAACAATTTGTTCATCTATACCATTTTACAGGTTTAGAATCAATGTTGCATTTTAAACAACATATATCTTTTATCCCCAAGCCTCTTCTCAATGATAGAGGTGATAGTATGTTTTTAATTTTAATATTAATTTTAAATGAATTTTAATTACTTTGTGATCTTAATGATTAGATAACTGATGGACAGTCTGGGGCAATTAAGAGTCCATCCTCAGAAAAAAACATATAGATTGGAGACCAGTATTACAGGGCCCTACAGGACTGTGCCTTGGACTAAAAAACCCTAGAAATAGCCTCAGAGCCTTATTTGCCACTTACCCACATGGTTCTAAGGTGACCTTTGCTATTAACACTATTTTGAGAGTAAACCCATCTGTACTCTCAAAATTTACCATTCATAGTCACAAGCAGCCTGACCTAATGCTAGTAACTACATGCCTGTCCTGCCCACTTCCACCTGTCCCTTCTGCCCCTTACATCAATGTCTCAGAAGCAACTTCAGGAAACATTCTTGACAAGTCCTTCTATCTCCTGCACAAGAATGGAGTTGGGTCACATTTCAGCTATTTTGCAGAAGTTTTTCAACAATCCTTAGTTTAAACTCAAGGAATATAAAACATAGGAAAGGCAATAACATTAAGGTATCTATAACTGAAACGCAAACCGGCTAGTAGAGCAGAGTCCTGGAAAGAATTCACCATCTCCAACTGGCTGCACTGCTGGTCTTGTACAAGGAGCACCAGGTTTGACAGGGGAGGGTGCATAGGTGCTTTCTGTTTCTACAACATGAAGCAGAAGGCAAACCTGGCACACAACTGGTTTATGTAATTCCAGTGATAACTGCACAGCAAGTCTAATTATTGCAATGTTATTCTAATTAATCTAATGATTTTACAGTACATCTGATTATGACAAGAATGATTGTAAGAGTTGCAGTAATGTGGCAGACCAATGTGGGCTGCGTAGTAAAGAATGAAAACACAGAGATTTTGTAATGCAGAAGGAAGGGAAGACATACTGTCATCTGACATCATTGCCAGACTGCTACTGGTAGCAAAACTTGATGGCCAAGTGTATTGGCAGTATTCCCCCTCATCACCCTAGTCACATTATTGATCTGGTGAAATGGGAATGAGATCAGGAAACCAATCTATCTGAAGATTGGCTGGGCAGGGAATAATCTAGATGAGGCTAAGGAATCATCAACGACAAGCAGGAAAAGGTGGAAAATGCTTTTGCTGCAACTGCCCTGCAAGGTATGCTCCTATGGCTGTATCCTCAAAGAGATCCAGTGCAGGGAAGAGAGAGGAACTCATATGACTGTCTCAGCATGACCAGACTAGAGCTGCCAGGGAAATTAAAAAACCTGTAATGAAATAATTTGCACATTTTTTTTCTTCTTCCCATTAAAGGTGCATATCAAAGTATGTAAATTGAAGAGAAGAAAAAGACTGGCATGAACATCACAAGGCACACGTTTAATACACAGAGGTGTAGAGTCAGGTGTAGTTTCTAAAATATTAATGATTTTGCCCTTTCTTCATCATCTGTCTTATACCTCCTTTTACCTCCTATTCTCACATTTCAGATGCAACTTTGAGATTCCTTTCAGCACAAGGGAAATGAGTGATGTTGTGCCCCAGAGAGCATGTCCTGCTTGAGGGCATTCAAATGGAGTGGTAGGTGTCACATTTCTTGCTTTTATAATAATTTTCATGCATTTATACTCTGAGATCCTCTAAAGTAATTGCCCGAGATCAACACACATTATATAAGCATTTTATAGAATTAAATAAGCCATAACACTTGAGGTATAAAACCTCACAGATCTAAACAGAAGATACAGGGGAAGTGGAAGTGTAAGGTCTTGCTAAACTTCAGTGCCAGAACTGGAAACAAAAATCCATTTTCTGGAAAAAAAACAGTGTAATACACTTACTCACTTAGAAGATAGTAATTGTCATGGTACATAACCATTTCTAACCTATCATATGTGATACTGGAATATAACAATATATAAAGTGTGTGCAAAGTAGTGAAAAAGCAATGTTTAGAAAATATAGATTTCAGGGTATCCAACATTTCCAGCCCTCTGCTCTTCTAGGAACTGAATGTTTCAGGTAGAAAAGCTTAATTCATGTCCATTTACTTTTTGTTTTCATCCTTCAGATAAAATTTATCCTATTTTTAATTTCTATTTACTCCCCTCTCACAAATTATTTTTTACACTAAAACAGTTGTACCACGAGCCCTAGGTTTTTCTGCAATAGCTCACAGTTTTTGTTACCATTTCTGTTTTACTATGCAAATTCTTATCAGTAATTCTCATAGCTCTTTTTAAGCTTTTAACAACCTTTTCTGCTCCAAACATACAAATTTCAAGTTGAAAACATATTGTGCTTGCATAAGATAAGTGATGACTGCTGTTACCCCCACAGCTATTAGTAACGTTTAGGTCAGTGATGAGCCTTTGACCTTTGGAAAAGAAACAACTCAGTCTATATGGGCACAAGAGCATCTGTATTTGTCATTCATAACTTTTGAGAAAACTAAGCAATTATCTCCCAAAGTAATATGATCTGTGGCAATACAAATTTTCTTCCTAGCCCTCAAGGGAAAAATATTTATGGCAACATTTTTTCAGTTCCATAGAAAGTAACAAATCATCTTCAACTGTTTGTCCTGAAAGAGCTTTAATCAGTGACAATCTGAGTTTCTTCAGTACCATGTTATTTCTAATGCAAAACCAGGCAATGGTGCCTTCAATATAAAGCCATCATGTTTTTTTCCTTTGTCTATAGTTTTCCCTTTAATTTTTGTGTTCAGATTATCTTACCCATCTCAGTTTCAACAGTATCAGCCATGATTCATGTCTTCATGAATTTAGCATTCTCCAGCCTCTCTACTGGTAATGCCACAAAGTGCACACACACACATACATACATATATGAATTCTCCTTATATCTTTATGTGCTTATATTTATCAACTGCGCATGCCTGGATCCTGCATTATATACTAAATTGTTCTCATCAGAATTTATTTCCATGTATTGTGTTTCCTCCTCAAAGTGCATTTCCTGCTAGCCGCAGATCTACTGGAACAAGAAGAAAGCACCAAAGATCCAGAAACAAAATGATTGCTAAAGATATCCACCTTGGATTTAAAGGTCAACACTGTAGGCATATGAAAACCAGGGGTGCGACACCAATTTATTAGTTGCCACTTCTCCTGACCTGTGTCTGATTTTGTGTGTACTCTCTTGGGGCATAGATTAAGATGTAATAAATCGTCAAGTATAGCTATTTTTTAAAGGAAGAAAGTTCACCAAAATACTAGCAATACAAGTGAAATTTTGGTATGGGAGTTGCTTTCTGTCAGATCTTTCTGTTAGGCTGATGATTTTGGTAGGCATTTGTTTTTTATTATGTATTTGTCTTTAAAGTCATAACTAACTTGTAGATATATGCAACTGCTGTCCCCTGCCCTATGCAAACTGAGCATATAATTAAGCATATTCAGAGACAGGTAACACCCTGTGTTAATGATCTGAATAGATGAGAGATTCTGAATCCAGAAAACAAGTATTTGTGTTCTTTGAAAATTATGATTTAGCAAAAAGTGTGTGGGTTGGGACAAGCATCAGGGGTGCACTTAACCTGGAAGCTAAATAGATGCCTTTTCCTGGGAGGCACAGAGCAGATGTTCAGAAAACTTTCTATGTATTTAAAAATGCTTGTACATTGTTTGGTATCTAGTAACCACCTTAGAGGTGGTTACATTTCTGTAATGGTGAAAAGGTCTATACTGTGCTTTATTCACAGGCAGCACAGACATAGTCACTTTCATCCTAGTTTAGAATATTAATAGTTCATAAATGAGAATCACAAAAGGAATATTGGATTTGGGTTTTTTCTCCCTTTGCTCAATCATTATCTTTTTTTCCCAGGAAGAAGCTAGACAGAGCTAGTATTTAGCCATAGAAACTTCCTAATGAGGAGTTCTAAAGAATCCCAACACTTCAAAAAGCAACTCGCAAGCCAGCAACTATTTATTTGACAAAAAAAGAAATCCACATAAAACTGTTGTGTTCAATTTAATTTTATAAAAGCCCCCCTATAATCTGGGTTTAATAAGGAACAAAGAAGCCTTCAAGTCTACTTTTAAAATATTTCTTTTTAATTTATCCTTCCCAAAAAAAAAAAAAGAGGAGAAGGAGGAAAACACACAGACTATAAAAAAATTTGCAAGTTAGAGGTTTTTAACTAAGTATGAAATAATCAATTGTTAAGCAGACATTTATTACAACTGACCTGCATTCAGGAAATGCGATACAGTAGCCTTATCAGAAGATCTCTAACACATGCCAACAATAACTAGTCAGTAAGTGCTAGACCTCTGCTTCACATTTACTCTGTTTCCTTAGCCATATTCTCAAGGCCTTCCTTATCTCCCACCATGTTTCAGCTGGAAATGTCTCTCTTGTTTATCATGAAATAGTAAGAACTTGCCTGAAGAATCCTGTCAGGCACCCACATTCCAAAACTACTGCTCCATGGGAAAAAATAAGCATCAAAAATAAGGTAGATGGAATTAAGAGTCAGGGGCATAGCAAGAGGCTACTGGATCTATGTAGATCAGAAGTAGAATCTCTCAGCTCATGGGTAGTTTTGCAGCTTGGTGTTTTCCTTCACTGAGGTATCTTTCACCACTCAGAAGTTACTTCAGAGCCTGACTCCTCTGCAGAACAAACACTTCAGACCATTTCATGTTTTTCAAGCATTTTTTGATCTGCCACTGTCACCAATAAATGTCAAAACTTGACTTTAAAAGTTCTTGTAACAGGCATGAAGGGAAACGTAAATGGAAAACTCAAGCATATAGGTGCAGTTTATCTACAAACAGACTTTTATAATTTTAAAGGAATCAGAAGTTTCTGCTGCTCCACCAGTACACTCAGAAATCTGGTTGGTGTTCAAAATACGGCCCTAGAACCGGGGAAGAAAAACATACTTGTCTAAAACTATGAGTCTCCAACTCATCAACAAACTAGAAATGCAAATAGGGGCTTTAGTTTTCCTGTTAGGAATCCTGATAGGATCTTCCTTAAATAAGTGACAGATTATTCAAATACACATGTATATAACAAGGATAATGGCAAAGTAAGATGAACCTCAGTATTCTTATTCCACACATTATTATATTTTCTTTGTATAGCTACTTCAGAAAGGTCTTTTGGGTGAAGGTTATCTAAATCCAGTTCCTAGAACAGGAACATGTTTCTCTCCAAATAGCTGAGACCTGAAATGTGTATTTAACAAAACAGTTCAGATGAAAGAATGCAATAGCTGCTTGGAACTGTATATAATTCACGTCTGATAGTTTGAAGCCTCTGCTTGATAATCACTTTGGTGCCTCTGAAAACATTAGTCCAAGGAATTGTATACCTTTAATGAAAATAATATATTTCATATGAAGGCACAAACACCAAGGTTGATTTTATTTCAGCTGCTTTCCAAAAAGACACAACTTTTCAATTGATATCTTCCAAGAGCTTCAGAAGTACTTAATGCAAATTCTGTACCTGCCAAAGGGCAGCACTCAAAGCCGGAAGGAGCACAGCAGCATGAGGGCTTCAGGAAATTTTGTCAACAATGAGGTCAGAAGCAAAGTGCTCTAGAGATGGGAATGATACACACATTTATGCAAACCTATGTGTCTTGGGTCTTGTTGGAGTTTACAGTGCTGGAAGAGGGAATGCTGGGACTGCTCCTTATTGCAAGTACTGGATTTTTATTGGATATTTAAGCTGACAATGTAAAGCACTAAAGATTGATGGATCAGCCCACCAAATGAATGGAATATAATTTCTTCATGATACACTCAGTCAAGCATGTATATACATCCATATGTAATCTGCTTAAACCAGTAAACCTATACTAAGGTGAACTCATAAAATACAGAGTGACCACCAAAATAATGACTATAATATTTACTTTCACAACACATGATTTACACCGGGGGGAGGGATGGATGGATGATTTAAAAAAAAAAAAAGTAATGCAATCTCATTTTTGTAGTGGAATCACATTTCTGAAAGTACCAAAAAGCTAGGGCAGGGGGAGAGGAGGGAGAAGGTCAGGCAATGAACTTCAGAAAAATCAAAATTACTACAGAAGAAAACCCCTATTTAAAACATGATTTTAAATTCTTCCTCGTGATTTATTGAGCTGTAAGTCATGACTTTCAAAGATTTGAAGTGATACAGAGCAACTTAAGATTGCTCCAGTATTTTTTCTGTTTCTTGTCAACCATAAAAAGGTTAAAAACCCCAGAAGGATCTAGTTGTCTCCTAAAATCAGCCACATTCCTGACATTTCTAACCAAAACTTAAAGTTGCCCAACTTTCTTATGGCGGCGTAGACATCATATAAGCAGGTGATTTATTTATGCAATCAGGCAAGCTCTAAAGGGAAATACAGCAAGAACAAGAAAAGTTCAGATTTTCTCATTGGGGGAATTTTCAACATTTCTTTGAAGTAGGTAACATTTGGAGTGGAAATTCTGAATTTCAAATTCTGAGGAGCTAACAGTTGACTAAGGTAATCCCAAATGCTTTAAGACACAAAGCTACAGAAATGTTGTTTGGAAATAACTTCTGGAGTCCAGCCTCTCACTTCAGATATGACTCTCTTGGAAACTTTACCAGGATATGAAACTGGAACTTTTCAGTTTCTCATAATCTTACAGAAGTTTCTTTTCAGAGTCTGATGCCCCAGTCTTGCCAGTGTTTTAGATTCTCTGAAGACTCTACAAGTAAAATATAATTTTGACATCCTTAAACAAAAAGTAATTTTGTTTCCCTAAATAAAAATGTCCCCATTTCCATGAATAAAAACCTTCCATACCAGCTCTATTCATAACAAAGTGTTCACAGGCTATCTGCAGACTCATACTCAGATGACCCATCTGACCAATAACAGCAACTAATATTTATGTTTAAACAGTTTTTATTCTATTTATAGATTTTTTTTTCTTTGAGAAAGAGGATCAAAAGTAAAGGAACTATATAGCCATTCAAACTAGAAGTGGATTAATAATTTGCACATGTATATGAAAATTATTTACCTACTTGGAATCTGTATCATCACCACTATCTCCCACTAAAAATGAGTATCTGTTATCTTCATTAACCAAACTGTTTTGAATTGATATGCGTCTCTACAGCCATAAACTATTCTATCTGCACCAGACTGGAACATGCTCTGAAAGTATTATATTATTACCTGATGACAATAATGTCAATGAAAATCTTTACTAGCTGATACCTCACATCTACATGCTCATAGCTCTTAAAGATGTCATAGCCCAGTCTAGGAGCACAAAACAGGTTATAATAGTAATATCAGCTAAGACCAGGGAGAAAAGTGGATCTTAAGGATATGCCCCATACATAGGAAACCACAAGGCCTCTAGGAAGCAAAGGATGTAAAAATCTGTATTGCACATGTTGCTAATCATTTAAAAGAATTTGTAATTATGCAAAAACAGTAAAATTTGAGCAACAGAATGATAGTAGATAAAGACCATGGGGCACTCAGTTTTTTATTTTCAAACAGGAAATGCATTCTATTATGAAACAGTGAACACACTGGTCAAATTCATCACTGTACACTGTTATTCCACCTCTTTGCCAATGTAAACATCAGTAAGACCAGAACAGTAGCTGAGGGAATTGCACACCCTCCATTTTCTCCTTTCTGCTGGATGACTGAGTAACACACTGTTCCCAGCTCCTGAATTATTTAGAACATCATCTACAAACACCTGGAAACATATTTCTTGGTTCAGCTCAATCGTTTGCATTTTATCCCCTCTCTTTAATTTACTGGCAGAGGAAATAATAAAAGCTGCCATTCCAAATAACTCCTTCAGATCATTTGAAATTACTTCAGTAATGTGTTACCTCAAAGCTATTTTTTTAAATAATCATTTCTCTCTACCCTGTACATTACAGAATGTAACAAAAAAAAAAAAGTGAAACTAGAAGTGTGTTCAGAGGCTGCACTTCCTAAATAGTTAATAACATTTTGTTATGGTTAATGGAGGAAAAACTATGGGGAATTATAATGGCCAATATATCTGTGGTATGCCTTTGTGAACTGGAATATATACCGCAGGAGAAAATTACAGTAACTCTCTGCTATTTAAAGAAGAAATTGTCTCTAGGGCAGAGCAGTCCCCTATGGAGGAAAAAAATAGAAGTGCCAGAAGCCCCTCAGCACAATACCAGCACTGGTCCAAAACCCTTGTGTCCAGATCCATGGGCCTTATGAGTTTAAAACACTAAGCCAAACAATCCAGTCAGGTTATCCATGGAATGGGCTAAAGAGACACACACACCAGCACTCAGACTATGTCTTCTGGAGTAAAAACCCATTTTGGATGAGCTACACAGTTGAGAAGGGAGGAGTCCTGAGGTAATTGATTGTCATTTGCCTTGGTGAGCATGACACTGTGTTTTGAGGAGAAGTCTTCCCACCCTGGTCTGTTAGTGCTTTCTGCCTAGGGCTGCATCCCCACATCTCTGCTAGCTAAAGAGGTCATGTGAGAGTCCCTGAATTCCCTTTGGACACACCCAGGTGCATCCAAGGCCCAAAGACTTTTGCTAGCCCAGATGATGGTCCTGAAGTGGGACAGTGAGCACTTTGTCCAGCTTCCTCCTCCAGCAGCATAATGGGAATGATTAGTCAGCTGATGGGCAAGAAGCATAGATAGTCATTTTTCAGATGATACAGCTAAAATCAGTAAAGGAGGTCCATCAACAGCATGCAATTTCTCTGAAACGTGCATTAGACACATTTGACAACAGCTGCACATTTTCAGAAGTGTCTTTAATCAGCAAGCCTCTGCACAATTGTTTTTTTCTTGAGCACCAGAATTTTGGTCATAGATCATCTACTGCTTTGGGTGTTGGAGACACAGGGAAATCTCATTCTGCTCACCAGAAAGTGCAGGGAGTGAGCATTTGCAGAAAATGACAAGCAAAATAAGTCTATTGATTTGCAATACAATGCTTCTGGACTGTACATCCCTCTCTGCCACTGTCATCTTCCAAAACACAATCTCAGCCATGGCCATCTGTACATATAGAGAGTGAGGAGAGGGAACAAAGCCAGAAGCACATCCATGCTAAGAGGGACAGCAAAGATAGTTGACAAGAGATCTTGTACCATTCTTCAGTCGGATTGGCATGCACGAATCTTTGGTACCATAGTTTCTTGACAGCTTTCATCTCCTTTCCGATACTGATGAGGAGCATCCCTATGACAAGCACTGAGTTTCATCCCAAATCACATTGAGAGGAAGATAAAAAGACATCTCTGTCAAAACAGTGGCCTGGTCTGACAAACCTGCTAGCCTAACACAACATTTCAAAAACTATATGATCTTACCCACACATGGAAAGAGCCTGAACTCAGAGTTATCCATCACCTATGAAACAAAGTTAGTGAGAGATAGGAAGGCGAACAGATAATGGTTAAATATTTGGAAGCTTGGATATATACAAAAAAAGACTACATTTAAAGCAAGTATTTTTTTTAGGTTGGCTTATATTGATACAGTAACAAACAGTGCTTTGAATTTGTTCAACTTTCAACAAAAAGCTTAGAGCTACAACATTCACTTTGAAGCCTGCCTGTTCCTACCCTGTGTAGTAACAAAGATCTCAGGCAGAAGAGTATGGCATTGATCATCCAAGCTTACAACAGAAGCTTTTACTGTGGTAGAGAACCACAGCAAATACTCATCATTACACAGATTACAGCAGTTTTTGGACCAAATCAACAGCTCACTATCCAGCCCTCTCTTGCTTTTCTCTTATTCCCATAGCGCATACTCCCAATGCTTTTACCTTGAACCAGCTCTGGCACTGGTCTGACCCCATGGTGCATCAATTCCATTTAACTAAAACAGCAGAAAATTACCTTGGCAAAAAGCAAACCCTTTAGTTGGGTTAGAGATGCAAATTGGCTCTCCATGCAAACAGGAAAGTGCCAGAACCAAGGAAGGAGGGAGAGAGACCTCTCTTTACACTATCAGAAAGCTGTGACCAGCTTCGCTGTCTCTCGGCTCCACATCCCAAGCCTCACTACAGACAGCGTAAGAGCAAATAGCCCATCTTGCCTCTGAAGATATCAGTTCTGACAAGGAAGACATGAGAGAGATTTGGAAAAACAACATTTGCAGGAAAGCAATTTGGCTGTTATCACACAACCATTTGATGATAGAGGTGTTTACCAAGAATCCGCGCACAACGGTGTCTGAACAAAGCTCTTACCCTTACCGACATTTTTTTATTTTTATTTATTTTAAAATATTATTTTCTGTTTAAAATAAGATTCTCCTGAATCAAAACTCCAGCTAAAACACAGGAAAATGAAAGTCATGGAGAAATATAAATGCATTTCTTTTGGCATGGAAATGCTGCCATCTTATTTTTAAATTCATAGTGGAAATAGTTCTCAGCAAAGCAAGGGAAATTGGATCTGCGTGGAATGGAAATAAATCTGTCCCACAGAAATGAACGTGATATTCTTCAAAATGGAAAAAATCTGAAAGGCATGCTAGAAACCCCTACATCAAGTTGAACTCAGTGAATATTTGCGACTATATCTCCTGTGAAAAAGCTGCAGAGAATTCAATGCAGATGTTTTCCAATAAGTAAACTTTTGAATGATTCAATAATCATTTTCTAACTACGAGAGAATGAATTAAGCATATTCCTGGCCCACCTAGGAGAAAAATATTATAAGACTCAAACTTTATAAATGTAGCACTGGTGAAAAGAATTATTTTGCCCTTGGGCTACTAATGAATGGCTAGGTTTACCAGCATTCAAAAGGGTATTAGACATTTATATGGCTAATGAGAGTATTCATGGTTGCATAAGAAGAGATAAATAAAATTAAGGCTACAAGCCCTCCTTCAGGGCTAGGAAGAAAAGAAAAAAATCTTTGGTTGCAAACTGTTCTATGAAGACCTGAGGTAAAATCTTGACCTTGTTAAAGTTACTTAGAATTCTTCTGAAGTAGCAATGATTTTACCCCAACCTTGGCTAATTATACAGCTTCCCCTAACTTCATTAGGCTATTCATCATCTGCAGAGCTTCTTACACCTTCTCACACCGCCTGAAAATAACCAGTATAGCTACAGATAAGCAGCTAGACTTTAGGTATAAGATAAAATTACAATTGCTGCATTACTTTATGTCCGTTTTAGGGAACTGAAATTAAATATTAGATCTGATTAGGAACTGACAGGCTGCTAGTTTGGCTTGCTCTAAGACTATTAATGTCCTTGGTATGAAGTGAAAGCACAGTGCAGTATGTTCCCTATCATGCTGCATCATCCTGCTCCGGGGAGCAGCAATAGGTAAGTGTTGATTTATTCATGGATAAACTCTGCTCCAGTTGCACCCTGAATTCCTCTGCATTACCATCAGAGCAGAATCCCTCCAAGTCCCCAGTGTTACCCGATGTGCGTTGTTACCCTCACTAGCACTTTGCAAGTACAGGTCTCCCAACTTTACTCTCTTTGCCATATATCACCTGTTCCCCAAGGAACAGGCAAGTACCAAAGCCTGCTACCATCTCTTCTATTTTCCTTTGGCTTTCTACCTTCTTGTCCCTCTCACAGACATATACCTCCCTGCTGTTTCTCCCTCAGCAATTCTGCCTCCACCCAGTAGTTTTACTTCCTCTACCAATGTGGCAGACACAGTAAAATGGCAGGGCTAGCACAGGGTGGATCTTTAATAAAAGCCTGTTTCAGATAGCAGTTCTGCAGGGCAGACCCATGCAGGCCTTGGTAGCTGTAAGGCAGTCAGATACTGAAGTTTCACAGCTTGTCTTGGTACTGTATCCAGTTGTTCATAATGTGACAACTCCAGCAGCCTACATAATTCACCATTTCTCACTGCATTGTGATAGGAGTTGGGATTTCTCTTTTCATGTTTGTCACAGTAGGAGCCAGGATTACACTACTCCTCTGATGCTGAGAAGCATGACTCCAAAGGGTATTTAAATGGTGGGAAGCATTGCTCTCCCAGTCCTGCTGGTTACAGCATCAACTCCACTTTGTCATACACCCTTTGATGCCTAGTGCATGGGATATTCTCACTAATAAATCACTTACTCAGATAATTGAATACTAGAGAACTAAAGTAATGTATGAAACTGAAACCATTTCTTTCTTCATTCATGTGTTTAAGCTCTCAGTTGTAGGGCTAGAAAGTGAGAGAAATCCTGTTGACAGGGAAGACATTTAATACAGACCAAGGGTTGAGATGGAAAATTGTTTGTGCACCTGCTTCTTGAGTTCTATGTAAAAGAAAGAAAAACTTATGTGAAATACTCCTGCAGAACAGGAGTCCTGAGACTGGTCAATCTTTTACGGACTACCATCTTCCAAGAATCTTGCACAAATTAAGGGATAATTCTCAAAGGCTGTTAAAAAAACAAAAACAGAAAAAAGTGCTCATTACCAGTGATTTTCAAATTGTAAAATCTCCTCCAGCTCTTTTAAAAATATGGTCTCAGCACTTGTGAGCCTTATTTTCTGATCTCTAAAACTGAGCTTTTTTTCCCAGCTCTCTAAAAACCTTCAGTATCTGTGGATGAGCTCTGACAGTACAGTGTGCTGCTTAGTACTCAAGCATGATCATTAACAAAGAAAAAACCCTACAACAAACAAGTTATGCCAACTTAACATTTGGAGAAAGACAAATGAAACCATTCATTTCCTTTCAGGATGTTCAGCTTAAGACTCAAATCTTTTAGCTAACAAGCTACTCCTTGTATCTATGCATGCCTTCATCATATGTATATTAAAGCTAACATATACATATATTGCTAAATATCCCTCAGACATACACAGTAAGATATTGATGTATATATTGATTGTCATTGGCTTTAGAGGTGATACCAGAACTGACAGCACCTCCCTTTAGGCAGAGTAAAGTTATCCTCAGACCTCTCTCACTTAACGCTGTTCCGTACTGCTGGCTCTTCTTTTAACTTTTTTCTAGGAACTAGAAAAACAAAGAATCAGTAAATGAGAAAAACAAAGAAACTCTTTCCTAAAGTAAGGCAGCAGCCACACTGTAGGGAGCAAACTATGCTTGCAAAATTCTTGTGGGAAATGAAGTTTAAAGACCTTTATCATTATTCCCTATGCCTTAATATGGATATGAAGTTGCGTAGTTAAACCAGCACTCAGTTTTGAATTTCCTACTCTTCCTACTTAAAGATGTTAAACCTTTGCTCAGTTATGCCAGGAAACAGGACTCTCAGTCAAACCTCTCCTGCACTGTCACAGAGGTTTCACAGAAACCAAAATAAATATTATAAAATATAGCAAGCTTCCAAGAGAGTATCCTGCTCCTCCTCAGATGACCCTAACTTCTTTGCAAGTCTCTCACTTGTTTAAAAGGGCTTCCCTTAAAATTAAACACAGATTTCTCTTTTGATTTCAGAGAGGGAAAAATCCGAGTCTGTCACCTTGTTTTGTACACAGTGCACACATTTCTAGACAGAGCAGTGACCTAGTAGTGTCCTGTGCCTTCACTTCAAATTAGGTTTGATGAAAGACTGACAACCCCACATACATTTTTACTGTTTTGTTGTCAAAGAGTATAGTGTTGACTTTGACTAGTCTGGAGCTCCTGCACTATTATCTCCATTTGCTTCATCCTCCTTTGTCATGTAGGGCAAAGAAAGAAACCAAAGAGACAACAGAAAGAGACTGATGTTCCTCCACCTTTTTTAAATTTTTTATAAACAGGAGTAAGACTGATTCCTACAGGTAGGTAGTTAACTATGTATGACTTGGATTAAGCCCTTTAAACTTTAGCTGTTCAAATGTTAACTATGATGAGACACAAATATGAAGCAAATACATCCCTTGCTTTCCCTCTGCTTCTTTGAAGCCAAAAGGCCCAGTGAAACCTCAAGTCAGTTGCCAAGTAAGACCTTTATTTTGGCTGATGAAGGCATTGATGAGGTTTAACTAAGAACATTGAGAATTCACCCTCTTTCTTTTCCACCTGGCTCTGCTTCAGAGGCTTCATCTGTCCATTCCTCTCTTTCCCCTTTGTTATCAGTTTTTCCATGAAATTTCCTGAACACTTGCAATTGATAGTGAAGAATTTCACATTGTGACACCTCATTCTGTGCCATTGGGGAGTACCAGCAGAGCAATGTGGCTGTGTATCTCAGAACAGCCTCACTGATGATTTTTATCTAAGTGAATCAGCTCTATACAAGCAGGATGGCACCTGCAGAGGCTACTTGCCTGGCAAAACTCATTAGGTACTGTTACTTGGTGGATATTATTCAGATATTTGCTGTTGCTGTGTGCTGGGTACAACACAGGAGTTATTACTGATAAACAAAGATCAAAGCTGAAACTCAGTGGAAAGTCCTCTTGTCTACTGTTGTGTGTTTTGCAGATGAATAATCCAATATTGGGTTGAACTAGTATGCCTGGTATCACAGCTCTCTCTCTCTCCATCATCTCTATGTATCTTTCTCAAAAAAAAAAAAAAAAGGATTTAGTTCCTGTTTGAAACCAATCTGCTCTTAAGTGAGGAGAATCAGAAATGGAAAAATCAGGAGGCTATTATCTAAAATGCATCAGTGCTTATTATTGGTATTTTACCTAAGCATGTATTAGGATTATTGAAAATATGCAGGAAATACATAGTTACCTAGAAAGAAACTGTCATATAAAGACATAATAATACATGCTTCCAGAAAGATTCCTTTGCAGACAAGTAACACATCAGAAGCGCCTGAGAGCAGAGAAGGGAGTAAGGATGAATTTTTTATCCTCATCAAAGACTTCCTGTACATGAACAAAAGAATCCAACTGACTACTGCTCAGAGAAAACATGTCATTTTGCTGAGCAGGAAAAATTGCTTTGGGTGTCTAGAGTCTTTTTGGCTGAACACTCTCAGACTTTAACCAGCTGAAAAATTAATTCGTTTTAATCTTGAGAAAATTCATTGTTAAGTGATGTGCTATATAACTTGCAGACTGTTTAGACAGCTCAAATAGGCGTTATTAATGTTGCATGAGTAAGTATTTTTAAAAAAAAGTCTAAAGAAATACAAGATTAAACACTCATGAAAGTCTTGCTGTCTAGCTTCTCTTGAAATTATAGGACACAACGTTCTTGGTTACATTTACTTTCAGATTATGCTTCCTGATTGGCATTTTAAGACACCTAGGTGGGTAAAAAACACCTGTATCTAAACAAACTAACTTTGGAATCATGATGATTTATGAGACATTCCAAATAGACTAATGGTTCTATATTGACACCACCTTTATCTTAGCAGTACCATAATCTAAATTTGTTGCTTTATATCATATTTTTGAGAAATTTTAATTAGAAGCTGGTCATAACTGGTCAAAGCAAACAATTTCCTCTGGGTCTCGTTGGGGCATTTCCAGCTAAGGGGTAGTCCCTTCCATTCCTTCTGAAGTGGAATGCATCTTCTTGCTGTTTGTAAAGTGAACATCTCCTGCAGACAGCCACATCCTGAACCAGCAAAGCACATGTGAACTTACATCTTCTGATCTGAATGGAACTTGACACCTTCTTATATCCAACTGCCAAAATGAATGTCTTTACCGGTTATAAGCACAAGTTTTACATTAAGCACACTGGAAGAAGCACCTATCTGAATTCAAGCCTGTCTGTTGTTACAATTTCCTCAACATTTGAATTTGACACTTCTATCCCCAAGGACTTCTATAATACTTAAGGTATGGTTTGAAATAGAACTCTTCATTAGCATGTATATGACATGCAGCTTCTCCTCAACAGTTGCTTACAAATTAGATGTAGCAGGAACTGTCTCTGACCTCCAGTTAATTATTTTATACAACTACTGAATTTCAAAAACTCCAGGGGGTATCTTTTAGAAAATATCT
Organism: Megaceryle torquata; assembly: GCA_024611175.1. Classification (NCBI taxonomy): domain Eukaryota; kingdom Metazoa; phylum Chordata; class Aves; order Coraciiformes; family Cerylidae; genus Megaceryle; species Megaceryle torquata. The sequence continues at coordinate 18,444 of JANIJG010019622.1, forward strand.
GCTGAATATTAGAGGAGCAGCAAATGACACAAGGTCATCCATTTAATAGGATAGCATTAAAATCCTGCTCTGAGGACCCAAGAGTAATCCTCCACCCAGCACCACCAGTCAGAGGGCAACAGCAAATGCCTCACAGGGAAAGGGAATAATTTTTCATTTTTCAGAAAGCTCCATGACAATCTAACAGATAATTAAGGATTTCATTCACAGGAATCTTGTTTACTTTCTCTCTGGATCAGCAGCGCAGAGACAGTTCAGTCAGGTGAGAACTTTCCTGAGCATAACTATAGAAATAATTGTATTTATGGGCACACCTGACATGGTCCTCTGCTTCTGAATGTGGTTTGCCTTGTTTGATCCATCCCACATGCAAATTGTTAAATGGAGTAGTAATCATCACAGCAGCAATTTCCTCATGTCCTAGTAGATAAGCAACCACCTTAGAGTACATGCAGGTGTTGTTATACATGCATCTTCTTATGCCCTTGAGGGAGCTCAATCAAATTAAAAGTGTTATGGTAATATTAGCAGTGGTAGCAATAATTGGAGTACATTAGTTTATCCCAGTGATTTTCGACTGTCCATACATTTGTAATTTGCCTTTTAAAAACTATTCTATATTTATTATTTGCTCTTCTTCATTCCCTATAGTATATGAATATGTAAAATAACAACAAAAAATAAATCAAAACAAAAACAATCAAAACACAGAAGACACGCAGTTATACAATGCCACAGTCAGCCCAAGAAACTCCCAAATAATTGTGTTCCAGGAAATGCAATTTGGGGGGTTGGCAGAGCAGCTCAGGTCTCTAAAGGAATGAATCATCCCTGTTTCACTGGGATATCTATTTCCTCAAAGATAGATATGTGGCCAGGAAAATAGGTAAAAAAAAACGTTCAGGAGCAAGCACACTCCTGTTATGCACAAACATGCTGTACAACAGCACCACTGTATAGCTTGTTGATCCAATTCTCTATCCAAATAAAGGTAAAAATTGCAGTATTAAGTAGAATCCATAAGGACAAATTGTTTTATGAAATATGTGGGGACTGAAGGGTATATCTTTTAGAGTATGCTAGCTAAAACCAGTACTTCATCAGACATGTGCAAACAGATCCACCTCCCATCCTCTCAAGCACTTTCTCCTACAATTTGTTACCTGACCTACTGCTCTATCAACACTTTGTCATCCTCCAAAGCCTTAAAACACTATCCCCACCACCACTAGAGCACCTTCTGTTTCACTGCAGTCTAGGTGACAGAACTGGACCTGAAGCTTTGCCATGAGCAATTAGAGTAACTTTCAGGAGAAGGTTTCTCATTTTTGCTGATCCAAGCCACCTTGTTGCACTGGCATGCAACAAATTCTTACAACAGCTTCAGAACAGCTTCCTTTTAGCTTGCTTAAATATTGCTTTACCTTACCTGAACTTAGTAAACACCCACATCAAGAGATAGAAAAATGGTACAAAATTTTACAATGCTCAGAAAACCTATTGGCAATCCAGAAGCTGCCTCCAGCTTTTAAAAGCAGCACTGAAGACACTGATGGTTTTGTGACTGCAGTCAGAGTGAGCAGACATTTCCAAACTTCATAGGCTGTGGACTAGCCCTCTAGGACATAGACACTACCTGCTGATTACTTCACCAATGCTGAAAGCTTGTTACTGCTCTGCTTTGCTCTGACAGGCAAATACAAAACAATCTCTTACATATCCATTCTTACCTCTGAGACACCATACAACAGAAAGTTTATTTGATTAGACACGTTAAACACAAAATGACAGAAGATTAATGAATAGAAAGGAAACAAATGAGGGGAAGGGATTTGGGGGAAAAACACTAACACAAACTGTCAAAACTGAATAATAAATTTGATTGCTTAACATCTACTAAAATAAATCCTTGTGGTAGTTTCAAAACCCTCAATCGCTTTCAAGCTCTGATTCAAAGTGCAGTGAAATCAATAGGAAGACATCTAGTGCCTAAGAATGTTAACAGATCAGAGCATGCAGAACATACAGAAATTTGATTTTGCCTAAGGCTATGCACATTTTTTACTTTGCTTTAGCTCATGAGTGATAATATACACTTCAGTATGCAAGGAACTTAAACACTTATACATTGCTTCACAGGTTATTACTGAAGTTTTCTACAGTGATGTCTGCAGTTTTAGATGTAATTATTTACAGTAAGTCTTAATTCATTTTTTTTCCTCAGCAATTGTAGTTATTTATTATTGTTATTTTTCTGGATTGATTAAGCTACTTCAGGGAATATAAAACCCAGAATTATATACTAAAGAAGCTATAACTACTTCAAGCAAATAGAGAACAATACGGTTGCAACTGGAAGCTGAATTTTAAAGAAAACATTCAGAGTTGGGCAAGGAAGATGATTTTCTACATTTAGACTTACTGTTTATCTTTCTGTATAAAAGAATTATGACAAAACTCTTACCAAAAAAAGTGCCATTTTCTCTCTAAAGGGGGAATAGCAATTTAGAGAAAAACTGTGTTCCTTAAAATGTGAATTTGAGAAACATGTTGTACATTGATGAAACTTGCCAAGTTACGAAAATGGGAAGCAATCCATTACCGAAGAGGAAAAAAACAGCAGACAAAATCTGAATAAATCTGAGAACTGCACTAGAAACACAATGAGAGATAGAAATAGAAAGCACATATTTACATGCTTACTGACTAAACATAATAATTCTTTCATTAGCTAACATTTCAACACTGGAAACAACAGGGAAGAAGAAAGACTTAGGGGAAATCCATATGACTGAAGTCTGTTTTAATGATGCACACTCAGTAGCTTAGGTGCAGAAGCAGTATAGGCATTTTCATTTGGCAGTAGTTCCTTATTACATTGGCCTGTCACACTGACAGCCTAGTAGCCCAAACTCTGTGTCCCTGCATCAGGTATGACTGTCTAACGACAAAGTTTCAGAGCTTTGTGTAATGTTGTAGTGTTAAAGCAACAATTATTTGGTTAATTGACAATCTTTCAAATAACCCATGTTTTGTTGGCTACAAAATTAATCTACTCTTAAGCCAGGAATGATTAAGAACAGAAAGAAAAACAAAACAAAACACACACCCAAGCAAAACAAACAACAAAAACAAAACAAAAAAACCCACAAAAAAAAATCTGACCTTAAAAAAGTAAAAAGTAACTCTCACACAAAAAATTCTCACTACACCTAAAACAAACATTATTCACAGATTTAAGAATGTGAGAAATAAATGTTAATTGACTCTTCTGTGCTTTCATCTTCTAAAAACCCAACACAACTAAGTTCTCTATCTCAGCACTATACCAAGAAAGCACCTAATTAAAGGCTCAGAGACATTATCACCAGAAACAAAAGTATGGCAGGTATGAAACAGGCTGAAAATAGTCTAACAAAGCTGAATTGCCAAGACAAAAGCTTTGTTCAATATGAAGAACAATTCTGGAAATGTCATGCTGAATTCATTAGCCTTCCTACTTGATCTACTTTATTCCTAGAAATTTTCCTCTGACCAACCACTATTAACGCAGCTAAGTAACTTTCTAGGTTGTCACTAGAGGTAATACTTTACAAAGGAACATTAATGAGCAGGCAATAGACACAAGATGACTTTCCAGGGAACACTGGGCTTCCTGCAAGTACTAACCTCACTGGCCATGAGTGAGTCCTCGTAGGCTGGAGGAACAGCCTGCTACTGTAAAGACAAAATTCCTAGAACTATTGCTGATAACCTCCCCATGTTCTGACATAGAGAGCACCACCAGTTGGGGAGGGAAATGTCAGAGATGTTCAAGAGAATCCTAAATAAAAATAACCCATGCATCACAGTGAGCTACAACTTGCTTCCTCTCATTAAAGTGGGATCTGGTAACATCTGTATTTGCAGAAATGCGTTAGACAGAAAGAGTGGAAAATAAAGTACTCTAGACTTCTTGATTCAAGGTGACGATCAAGCCCTAGAAACAGAGGGAGGATACTGCACTAAGTCCATTCTCCTTCCCAGCAGGGTAGTTTGTTAGCTGTTCTGCTACTTCAAAAAGTATGATTTTTCACTGGAGTCCTGGGCATAAAGGAAAGCCACACTGTAGAATTGTGAAGTCTGGCATAGCATCTGCTACATTCTCATTTCACATGCAAAATTATTTGGTTTACTCTTAAAAACTTTCTGTATTACAAAACCCCAAAAAGCTATATACTTTTTTCCCCCTTTTCTTTTTAGGAATATCTTTGCAAGTTCTTCTTGTCTCCTCTGCATTGTGTCAGGTTGAAGACAAATCTCTTGGTTTCTTGATGCGTTCTTTGCACCATTGATCTTAATCTTTTAATTAGTCATACTCTGCTAGCATCCTGCAACGCATCTGCTCCCACAACACCACCACTTGAAACTCTATCCTACCTAGAAGTCTCATTACTAACGTGGTAGTTTTGCAAATGCAAGCAGACAGACACTTAGAAGGGTCAAAGAGAACCTCTCATATGGCACAAACCACATGCCAGTCTCTTTAGAGTGAAGGAACAAAACCTGAAAATTCTGCCATATGCCATGGGAGCATGTGCCATGGCAGCACTAGTGCTGCCAAGGAATTCATGAGACTAGGTGCCTTCTAGTTCCTCCTCAGGTACTGAAAGCCTTATTTTGTGCTGGAACAAGGGCATCCTTTTTGTCAGAAGAGCTCCTTTTAACTTTGAACTTTATAGGATATATGATCCATCTTTGTTCAGTAGAAAGATTACAGATGCAAGACTCAAAAGCTCATTGCAGGTGAAAGGGTGCTGGCAATCTAATAATGTGATTTTTATTGTATACCAGTAGAGCTCTTGAGGATCTATTAAGGAAAGGTGCGTATAGAGCACAAAATAATATAGACACTTGGGGAGAAGTGCTCTCCTGTCTGCCAACCCCTTCAGATCTTACCATGGTTTAGTAAACAAAGTGAGGAACAGAACTTAGAGCAGTTCAGTCTGCATGGATTCAACTCTTTCTATAACCCTTAAGCAGGACACCAGACAATTAAGAACATCTCAAGATAATCTGTTTGGAATGTTTAAGACCAGTGTATTTGCAAACAATTTCTTCACTGGCTTCCTTTCCTTACCTGGCATAGTATAAAAGATGTAATTCTAGATACACAAAAGCCAGGCAGCCTATCCACATGGGACAGAAAATGAAAAATGTAGAGGCAAATTCAGTGACTGTCCCGATAGAAGGGGTTGAATAAATTCTGCTTTGGAAGAAGGAATATTTATGCATGTGCTAAACATGGTGGGTGGGTGAAGGGGGATATATGAAACTGAAGAAAGGCCCGGAGGGATTAATCAGAAAAAACACTGTGCGTCCACATCTCACAGAAAATCCCTCAATAAGATAAGCAGACATACAAACAAATAAAAAAGCTCATGCATTAATACTTTCCAGTATGATGGAACAGGAGACACATAGGTGGGATTTTCGGACAGGTACCTAAGAAAGTCCAAGCAAGTGCCAGTCTGGATCTTTAGATGTGTTAAGCACTTACATGCCCTGGAAGTCTAGACAGTACAGCTATCTAGGTGTTTGTTCATTAAACCTAATTCCTTTTCTCATTGGAGCTTGGCTTGCAGATAAATAAATTCACTTAATTTTTAGCTAAAACCAAGATTACCCAATATAACCCTAAAAGACTCAGAATAAACAACCCTAGCACAGAGTGGGGTTAAGTGATATCAGTTTGTTATGATTCCCTACTATTTCTCCATTTCTTTTGTTGATAACAGTGAGAAAAGTGGCCTCGTGTTTTAAAGATTTGACTTGAATTTGGAAACCCAAGCTTTAGTTAAAATAAAATGGAAAAAAAAAAAAAAAATCCCAGAGAGATTTTCTTAAGTTTCAGTTGTCCTAATTATCAATGTGAGTTCAAGTTAAATAGGCTTGTCCTTTATTTCCCTTTAAAAAAAACTAACTTACATGAAATGTTTTGTGTCAGCTCATTTTATACATTTCCAGCTTTGCTTTGTAAAAGATGCAATTTCTAAGTGAGGAAGAAAAAATAGTTTTGAAACCCAGCTCCAAAGTTTCAATTTTAAGACAGCCTCCAAACTGAAACATATTTGCTTTACCAAAAGAATGAATTTTTAAACATAAAAAGAAATGTTTTAATATTTACAGAATCGTCATCATTTATTTACATATTGTCCAAAGTTGCTCATGTAATGTGACTCAGCTTTCCAGGTACTTTCAGACCTTATGATGCTGCTTTCCCACTGCCCCTTCTTTCTTTTTCTCTTTTTGACAAAGTTATTGTTCTTTGGGGAAATGTCATCCAGGTCTAGCTGTGAGAAGCTGAATCATTTGGCCATGAATACTATAAAAATAAAAGAAAGCTGACCCAAACAATAACATGTCTTTTCAAATACAACTCAGTTTTTCCTGTATCTTTTGTGTACATTACAAACCCTGTTGCTGCTCCGGGGCCTAAATGTCATGCCTGTTGGCCGTGTACTTTGTGCTTATTCTCCTTTTATGTATTTGTATTGTGTTCTTGTTTTTCTTGAATCTGGAGTGACTCATAAAAACACAGATCTTTAAAGATGACTTAGAGGGTTGTGTGAGAGAACAAGTTTGGGCAAGGTGTACTCTGGATTAAAGAGATTGATTAATCAATCATATGAGTATCAAAAATAAAATACAAAACAGGTACATTAACAAGACACATTTAACAATGCAAACTCATGTACTGGAAGGAAAATTAGTTCTGTACATGTTTTTCCACATCAAGAGCTCTATTTCTCCGAGGCTAGCTATGCTCTCATGAGCACCCAGCCTCCCAAAAGCCTGCTGCAACTACTCCATCCACTCTGATTCTAAGGTAATTGAGGGGGGGGGGGGGGAAAGCAGCTCTGGATAGAGCTTGACCCCTCTCCTCAATTGCTTTCCTCCTGTGGCAGGGAGGGAGAATAAAATAAGGTGGGAATGCAAAGTCTTACATTAAAAGTGGTTGATGGTATGGCCAGCCACCAGGTGTTAGAACCTTCTCTTCTTTTAGACAGACACAGGGTCCATCAGCCTCTAACAGCGCTGGAAGCAGAGTCACAACTCTGCTGTGCCCACAGGGAGAGACCTTCTCTGGAATTCCCAGGATGGCTGCCAGAGCAAATATCAGTTGAGGGAGCAGCTGTTTCATTCCCAGCACTTTCTTCCTGACATAGCTGGTCCTTTCCATCAAATAAGATGAACATGTGGCAAACTATGAGTCTAAAACTAGACAGGTGCAACTGTTTAGATGCCTTACTGTACACTTAATCTTGACAGAAATGGCAGACAAGGAGATTAATAATCTTTCAGCCTGTTTTTCTGACACAAAGGGAAATTCTTACGTTACTACTGACTTAATTAGGGGCTTTTTTTCTCTATAAGCACTGAAATCTCCAGTTCACCCATACCACCTCTTAACATTGGTTACTTGTGAGGGTGTGTCTGATGAGAGAAGAGCCATAACTAGAAGTAATAAAGAACCAGTAAGAGAATTTTTTGAGACCTTTTGAGGTAGAACTTGAAACATAAGGCTACTTGAAGTTATGTGAAATACTGAAATTTAGGGATCTGAAGAACTGGATGACTGCTTATTGGGGGGTTAGTTCACTGCTTCTCACAATCAGGAGATGCTGGAGTTTAGCTCAGATTGTCAAAGCTGATAAGTGACAATGGAAAACCTCAGCTGACTGAAAACCACAAACTTTTATCTCTACATAGGTTTGTGCCATCCATTGTATGGTTAACCACTGACCATGTTAGCTTTAAACACACTGCAAATACTTCTTTCTTACAGAAGAGAGGGATGAGAGAGACAGACAAATTTCCAGGAACAAACTTTGCTACTTTAAGGTACTTCTTGTTTCATAGCTTTCCCTGAAAAAAAATCTTCTAGTTCAGTTTCCCCACATAAAAAAAGACCAAGAAAGATAAATGTAAAAGTTTGCACAGAAAGAACTTCCAAACAAGACCTGTACATCCCGAGTGTGACACAAGTCTCTTTAAGGTGAAGAGTCTCCATCTATCAACTAAATCAAATATATCTGGCAATGCCAACTGCCAGGTACCAGAATCTCAGACAGCAGCCAAATAGCTCTGATTTCTCACTACTCAAGCTCTGAAAGCACATTTTTGAAAACTGACCTATCTTGTCCTAGAGCTCATAATTACACGTACCTGCTGTGAAAGCTGAATGAGCAGAGCTTTTAGGAAACAGAATCCAGGAGTGTAGCTCTTCACTGATGGAAAACTGAAATGATGAGACATTATCCCTGCAAAAATACAGCAAGGAAAACTGGCTGAAGGCTGAAACAAAATCTGACAGACAGGTTACTTCAGAAATTACAGAAAGGGCAAGAGTCAGTAATGACAAAAGTCTAGAGGGATGAGGGGATTTTTCTCTGAACCTTCTGTTATTCTGTAATGGTAATTCCTTTAATGTACAGCAGAGATTTCATATTGGCAATTTCTAATATCTCTGGATGAACCTTGGTGTCTAGTACTCCTCAGGCACTCTGTGGCCTTTTCTATTAGCATACCACATTTAAAGAGAAATACACTGTTCACTATACTATCTGCTGAGCTTACTGCTGTAGAGCTAGAAGTTGCATTCCCTGTACCAGAGACTTGATTAAAATAATGAACAAAGGCAATCTTTGAAAAAGGTTAATCCTAAAGCAAGCCACTTTCTGGCTTCAAATATTTTGTGTTGTTTATGGAAAGGGAGGATGCCTCACAGAACAAGCTATGTTTTCCTTTCGGGGTGAGTGAAAAATAAAATCTACAGGTTTTTGGTTTGGTTTTTTTTTTTTTTTTCACTTTAAGGAAAAGTGAAATATTTCTTTAAAAACCTATTAGAGGAGTTAGTTCATAAACTTGAATGCGCAAGCTTTCAAAATGGAGTGGTTTGTTTTCTTCCCTTAATCCTTTCAGGGGAATGCAAGACATAAAGTTCCAAAGAAAAAACACCTCCCACATCCCTAGGAAGGATTACACCTTGATTAAGAGAACACCGGCTCTGACACAGCAGAGAATCACTTGCTCTTTCTCCTGGTCTTTCATTGCTGAAGAATTGTGTGCACACACATGCACATGTAGGACCACATAACACCATGAGGAGTTGAAGGACAGAAAACTACACTAACTTCATCCAATGTTTGATAACAAGCAGCATGTACAAATCTACATCTAACACTAGGTTCCCTACTACTGGTTTTTTTCTTTCTCCCCACACTAAGAAAAATAAATTTCCATCACTAGTCAAAAGAAATAGAGCATCTGTCTAAATTCAACCTGTTGGAAATGTTTTCTTCACCAAGAGAGTATTTGCATAACACTGTTTCCCTTGTCAGGTTCACAAGAGCTGTGGGACTTATTAGACTGACTTTGTGTTGAATATTCAACAGTAACTTGCTAGTCATCTGAGAGGCCTCACAGGAATCAAAATGTACTTGAGCTAAGGCCAATGATTTAAAATATATCCCTGTCCAGATTTTGAAAACAAAAAGCACTTTGTGCAGAAGAGTGAAGTCCAGTGAGTACATGAATTGTCAAAAAGCCTTCACTTGCTTATTATCTGTGTACACAGAACTTTTCTAGCTTAAAGCAGAGGTTGTTGAGGGCTTACAAAGGCTGATGTTCTTCGACATGGTCTTCCCTTTGTGACGAAGCCACTGTGGATAGCTTTGTGGCCCACCTATGGTTGCTTAAATCCTTCCCTTTTCTAAAGAAATAAGATACTTCACATTAAAAATGAAGGCAAATATTTACAAAGAAAAGAGTTGGGTGTGTTTTTGGGGTTTTGTTTGTTTGTTTGGTTTTTTTGTTAGTGAACATTGTCAGATGCAGCTGGAACAAGCTACTTGGCTGCATGTAGATGTGGCAGGACAGAGCTAATACAGTACAACACTGTAACTTTCTATAACACAAAGAATCTTAACTATGGCCTAGAATACGACTTGTAAATCTTGGGGACAAAAAAAACCTTTGACATGGTGAAATCCCTGGGATCCAAGAAGAGAGCTAACTGGAAAGAGGAATAGGCCTATCAGATTTAGGTATGCTCCAGTGAAGTCATTTAGACATATCCTTACCATTATAGGCAAGGCATACTGCAAGATGCTCAAGAAAGGAGGCACCTACTAAACAAAAGGAGCTGAGTGACAAACAAGAAACTTCCCCAAAAACACTGGACAGAAACCAATGGTTGAGAGAACACTTGATAAGAGTTTTGGAGATAGAAATGGCCTGCTGAGAGTTAAGCTCTAGGCAGTGCTAGGATAAATGGGAAGCAATAAAAAGGATAAGAGATTTACACTATTCTCTGGGGAAGAAAATAATTCCAGCTATCTGAGGATAGGACCTGGAACTTTAAAGACCTTTCCAAAGCATAGCCTCTGCCCACTACCCTTTCTTCCTTCAGTGTAAGGTGATGAGACCAGCTCCTCTTTCCACAGGTGTTTGCACTCTCCCTGACCCAAGGGCTGTCTCTCCACAGCCCTCTCTTTAAGCCTCTGCACTGGAATGGGATCAAGTACACCCATCTGTGTCCAAATTACACATATTACCATCCACAAAGTCTATCCAGATGGCAGACACTCATCTACTGCCAGTAATCCGCTTCTCTACCACAGTAAATGGATGACAAGTCATCTCAGCAGCCTTTTAAAAGTGAAACAGAATAAGGATATACAGATGTTGTTGTATTTTTTAAATAACAAGCCATCCAGGGAAAAAATTAAAAATTAAAGCCTGTAGTGCTGCTACAGAACACAGAGTCATTTGGTTTAAAATCACACTATTTGCGAGTACTTTCATTTCTGACAAATGGCAAATGCAGCAGCTATAGTGAATTGCCAGGCCAGCCCACTCTTTTTTACCTGCTGTGGGCTGAATTGTTTGCAAACTTTGCTCTTGTCTTCTCATGACTCCTTGCAGCCTGGTACTGGTTTAGTTAGGGAGTTTATACACATCCCTCCCTTTTCTCTCACCCCCTCAGCATGTGACTTTCCCTTGCTCCTAGAAAGAAGTTTTTCTAGGTATTTTCTTGACTTGACTTCTAGCTGCTGTAACTCTCACCTCTTCTCTTGCAGTTCCTTGCAGAAGTTCAGAAGCCATATCAAGACATAAACAGGAAGCAACGCTGGTTTATTTTCACAGTTCTACACCATCATGGTGACTGGTATTTTGATCTATGACACAGCAGTTACAGTAGTAACAATCATGAGCTTTTAGACGCAAGATTCTTAAAATTATACTGAACTCCAGGAACAAGGCCATTGGCTCAGACAGATGAAATAAGATGCAATTTCCCACTTCCCCCACCCTGGGAAGTCAGCTTATAAAAGCCCTTTCCTCCTTACGAGTTTAAAAGCTTTATGACGTTCACGTATTATTTCATGTAGGAGGACCCAACACTGCCAGATCTCTGAGTGTAAATGCCTGCCCTAAACCACCACCTCCAGGATTTTCTGATACTGAGAGACCAAGAATATGATTATTCATCTCCTGCTTCTCCATGAATTCCCAAGCTACCAATGGGAACAAGACTGCAGGTAGCAAAGGGTGATCTGCAGAGCTAGTAGCAGCATGTTGGCACATATACTTCCATACAAGCACCAAACAAGACAGTAGAACCACCTCTGAACAATTTAAAGGTCTGAATATGAGGTTTTCACTTGTGAACCCTAACTAATGGGTTGGGATTCTCCCATAAATAAATAGCAAATCATGCTAGATAACACACATCTAACAGCTTGACTTGAGATTGGATTCTCCATAACAATTTCTGTTCTTAAGTACTTTAAATACAAGGAGAAAACATACAGGCTTTCTATAATGGCCAGAAAAACAGTAAAAATATTATGTGTGTCAATCAGCTCAATGCTCAGGAGTAATAAATGCAATTTAATACATAAGTGGAATAAGAAGAACAAGAAAAAAAAAAAGAAGACAGCAGCAAGTACATGTTTTTCCTTTCAGTTTTGGCAAAACTAAAGATCACATTTCTTACTGGAGTTTATTGAAAACAATAAATCCTTCTATTTTGTGGCTGAATTAGTGAACCAGACACTCCCACACTGAAACCTTTCTCTCAGTGCAATGAGAAAGTCTCACCTAAAACAAACATCAAGTTTGTTGACATTTGCCTGCCTAGTAGAATGTTTTCATTTCAATCTGGAGAACATCAGAACTAGGAGATGGGAAACCTCTTAAAGTTTGGGTTTTTTTGGTTGGTTGGTTTTGGTTTTTTTGTTGGGTTTTTGGTTTTGGGGGTTTTTTTTGCCTTTTGGGGGGGGTGGTTGTTTGTGGGTTGGTTTCTTGGGGCAGGGAGGGGTTGGTAGAAAGGGCAGGAAGGGGATGTTTACTTCTGCTGTTATTTTATGTCTATAGCAGTATTTCAGGTTGCAGGTGCAACAATTGTTAAGGGAATGTGCCCAAAAGTTCAAGTCTCAAAAGTACACAATCTTTGAACTCCAGAGAGTGATGGGAGCAGTATTGGAAACATCAGAGCCAGAAACACTATCCCAAGAGGTCTCATTATACCTGCTAGATAGCCCAGAAAGAAGGAATAAGTGCTGTGGTTAAGACACATAAGCAGGACTTAGGTCAATTCACACCTTCCAGATTGCAACAGTACACACGTGTCTGAGCAGCTTTAAATATTCATCCAAATTTAGTCTCTGCTTGTGAAACACAGGACCTCTTCTCTCTCTTTCTCCCACCCTTCCCTAAATGGTTTGATAGCAAGCACTCCTGCTCTGCTTTTTTGGCACCTGGGCACAAGGGGATGCATCTAGGGAACGGCCCCTCCTCACCCAGCCTGGCTTCTGCATAAGGTTTTCCCACATTCTTCCACTCCAGGGTCTTCATCTGCGCTCTGGAAGATTTATTTTTTTATTTTTTTATTTTTCTTTTAAGATATTTTGACTTTCATATTTAATTTCATGTTTAATTCAGAAATATATTTTAATAATTGCTCTTTTCTAGGTAGGAGCCTTGAAACAGCAATCCAATAGTTTTTAATTTAGTATAACCTCTTGATTGGTTTATGAATCCCTTAGTACTAGGGGAGGCTTCAATTAACATAAATTGCTGGAGAAGATTCAGATTTTCAGTCTTCTCCAGTAGCATAAACTTTTAAGGCTTGACAAATGGGATAAAGTTCAGTTTACTTTGGTAAGTATTTTTAAAAGGTATATTTAAAACCAAGAATTTTCATACACATTTCTGAGGCAAAAACAAGGTCTGGAGTGAAAAATCCCATGACAGCTTCTTAGGTCACAGAGGTACAGAATTTCATCTCTACTCCAATGCATTTCTTGTCTATATCCTAAATTGCCTTCATTGGTGTAATCAATAAGAAGTTTGCCTTGCAGACTCCAGTAACAGTTCCCATACACAGAAGTGTGCAAAGCACAAGAGTAAAGGTTTCTCACAATGATTTTCCATCAGTGTCTGATTCATTCACTGGAAGAGGGGAGAGGGGGAAAGGCATTTTCTGGAAAATCCAAGCAATGTTTGGATAACATTTCAATGCAATCTCAAAGGGACTAATGTATATAGATGGGTTCAAGGGATTGTCACCAACTTCACCACATGGCTCCTGGCACACACGAGCCACAGCTGACAGTAGAAATCAGCACCACATTATCACATTTCCTACTTTTAAACCACAAGAGCCATTAAGCGTGTCCAGACCTTTAAGCATCCATTTGTGATCAGGCTGTGACCATCCTATTACTATGAGAAATAAATTTTCCCAGCATCGCACTGTGAGATTTTAAAAAACAAGAAACACCAAACACTGTGTTCACTAATAGCATTTACAGCATGGAACGTGCACATTTAGTTTCCAGATTTTACCTGAGCTCAACACTTTCTCTCTCTCATGATAACTTCTGCAAGACACATTCTACTTTGCCCTATCAGTTTTTATCTTAAAAATTGCACTCAGTGTGTGTTTTCTACAGGTGTTCTCTTCAGAAATAATTTTCAACTACTCAGGCTCAAGTTTCTGCTTAATTAGTTCTAAAGATAATACCAGAGGGGGAAAAAAAGGAAGAAGCATATTTATTTCCTGATAAAATTTTCAAATGATCATAACTCTACAAGTTTTAACTTCATGGCTCTTACAGCAATTCAGTCTTCTAAAAATAACCTAAATACTCAAAAATAGACACTCTAAGATGACAAAAATCTAGACTTACGCATCTTTCAAAATAAATCATATTACTCTGAACAAAGACAGACAAATAACATTCCCATAAACAAGAGACAACCCTACAACATTTAATAGAGCATTTCAAATGCTTGGTTAGAAGTATGGTTAGAAGGCATGGTTAGAAAACTAATTTTCAGACTAGCAGGCCACAAGTGGTAAACAAATTCCCAATACAAAAATGCTTCTGATGGAAATTGCATAAAATGAATGATGCTTATTCATGGCCACAGCAGGCTGTGAAAAAATTAATTTAAAAAGTTGTTTTTTCAGCTCTGCCCAAGAACATCTGATTTCTAAATCAATAGCTGTCTCTAGACAAACTGAAGTGCTTGTACAACTTCAGACAGGTAATTACTTACAGGGATTGGATGAGGAACAAGAACATCAAGGGATATTGCTCTGTCAATCTCTCCTTTTATATTTTATTGCAGCCTTTTGGTTGCTTCAGAGATTAGCACCGAGAACCGATTTTGTGCCCTAGTAAGGTGCAATATGAAGAACTGATACACTAGGTACACATCTTTGATGGTTATTTTTTTCAAAGTATTTAGTGCAATGGCTGAGGTGCAAAGTTTACAGGGAGAAGACAATTTAAAAGAGACTTCCCCCCCCAAGACTGATCAGTCTGAATTAATGGAATTTCCTTTCTTGGAAAGGGAATAATGAAGATGCCGTAATGAGATGTAAAAGTTACTTAATTCCAAGAAATATGTTTGTGAGGCCCCTCACATATGTATAGAAAAAGTAATAGTATTGCAATTCATTAACATATATTATCATGACACAGCAACCAAACACCAATGACATCTTCATTGAGGAAGACCCATAATATATATTCAGCCTAATGAACAAGTAATATGATTACTTGAAATCTTTTTCCACTAAGATGTTAGTGTATTTGAAGGGCTGACTTTGAAATTGCCATCTTAAGTTTTATAGCTTTTATTAAAGAGATTATTTTTAGCTAACCTAAAAGTTTCAGGTTTTGAAAACATCTTAAAATCAAAGATTTACTTTACTTCCTTTTTATCAGAAGCATTATTTTCTCTAAATATATACACTTGTGTGCATATGCACATGCATGTATTGTTAAATCCATTAGAATTATCTGCAGGAAAAACCTGTTCCATGCATTTCTCATTTTCAGTATTAGAGCTGAGGTTCTTCTTACAATTGAGAAATTTTCTGTCTCTAAAAATCTATATTTGACAGCAATGAGTATAAATCACATTTATTTTTTCACTTGAAATGACTTGCTAAAAGGCACCCGCTATGATACTTTTACTGCATGAGATAGTATGTGAAACATTATATAAAGTCCTAAAAGGTCTAAGATTGTACAAGATCTGCAAGTCTTTCTCCAGTTTCATTTGTATAGCTAAAAGCAAGCTCAGATATACAACCCTCCTGAGATAATGGTACTTTTTAGTAGAAGAGAACGTATTTTAATGAACTGGATACTTGTAGTTGCCTCTAGTGTTTTCTCTGGTGTTCACTACTGTCCCAGGGTGATGAGTCAAAACTTGCATTTTAACAAAAGCCAACTACTCCATTGGAAAGGCATCATGCTGAAAAGCTCATAAGCAGATTTTTGTCTATTATTTAGTTTATTTAACTTTATTACCACTCTTAAAGTCTCTTGTTTAAAGGATACACAATGCTCCTGTTAACGGACCTAAATGAACATCTGTATTTTTGCACTCAGCTGTAAGATTACTATACTGGAAGATAAATGTTATGACCCACTTTGCCGAGCAATTACGCCATCTGTTTTGCACTGATCTGATAACCCAAAACAGGTAGAAACCACCCGATCACTCAGAAACCATGCTCACGTGATGTGGATTTGACTCTGCAAGACCTTTTCTTACAGAGGGTTTCAGTAAGATACAGCTAATTGCAACTGTACAGCTACTGTGAAGCAGTAATTAGGTATACCACCTTGGCAACCAAGGCAACGCTCCTGACCCATTCATTAGAGAAGGAAATGGAAAAGCACAGAGAAAAGGTCATGTGACAACTTTCTTTCCTAAAATGCTTTTTGTTTTTCATTTCTATGAAGCTTTCAAATACTTAATATAATATGTGAAGCCCATGCACCCTTAGACAGAAAAAAAGGTGAATTTAAAGAGGATGATGCCTATTGTAAAGCTTGGGAGTCACATTCTCTGTGTAGAACTACACATACATTTGGTCCCTAATGTTAATTTTCTAGATTAAACATTTCTCACATTTGATGTTATGTATTTTAAGTTTCTTTTTACTCAACCAAGGTCATTCTAAAAGAACTCAGAGGGAGGATGCAGCTGTGCTTGAAAGCACAAAAAGACTTTTGTGATGCCAGGCACAGCTCACTTTCCTCAGCTTCAGCCAAGAGAAGGCACCTGCCCAGAGACAAAATTATTCTCATGGTTGAAAGGGCAGCCAGCCAAACCAAGAGACTTGATGAAGACTTGCTGTGTCTTCCTATTGAACATATCCTTTCCACTGACAAAACTATTCATGTGAGTTTTCTAGTACCTAACCAACATAAAACCCACGGAAGGACTTTGGGATGCAGCACAACAAGCTCTCATGTGATATATGCCTTTACTGTATTCTTAAACCATTTACATTTTATTGATTATTTTCTCTGGGGAGCATATAGCAGAACTTCACCTTAAAACAAAAGCAATAGAAATTTGATGGTCCTGACTCCCCATGAGAAAACTGGTGGAAGGGTAAAATGAAGTCCTGCACATGTTAACATGTTGAAGAAAGCAGAAAGGTCTTAGCCCTCTGGTGCTGACCCAGCACCACTGAGAGAAGGAAGCATCCAGGAAGCCAGGAAAGTGAAGTAGCTAAAACATCCACTCCCTTACGTCATATATTGCTTGCATAGATCCCCTTTCTCCATCCCAGTCATCTTCAAACTTTCCGTAAGTTTTTTTCTACATATAGTTTCTCCGGAATAAACTCTTCTCCCTTAGATCTCTGTCCAGCAAACACATCCACAAGTACAGCCTTCCTTTTCCACACCAAAATCCTTTCAACTTGGACAACAAGTAATTTTATACTACTATTTTATTCCTAGTGCCCTGGGGGGAAGCACTGGAGCCCTGTGCCCTGCTACAACCTAGTACAAAGGGACACTTGTCAGGATAAAGAGTTTTATAGATAATTTTTTTCTTTTTAAAGAAATTTCCACTAGGACAAAAAACCCAAAACTTTGCCTTCCCACGCAAACCAAGAAGAGTTTTCCATTTCCAGAACAAAGGGTTTCAGACTGCATTACCAGGTGCAAACTGGGAAGAGTAAAATACCTCCTGCAATTTCAGTGGGATGTTACATCCTCCTTCACTTCTCTAATGCCACGGGATTTTGTGTGCTATTGGAGGAGCCATCTCTCTTAGAAGTACTTATACTTCAGTGTATACATACAATTAAACGAGGCCATGTCTTGATAAGTGATTTCCTTAGTCATACACACTGGCAGAAATACGTTTCAAAATGGTCAAAGAAGAATCTAAGAGTAGTCTGATACTGAAAAGCTTTAGTAGTTCAAGGATATTAGTAATAAACTGAGGTTTTCAGCTTTCATCAATTTAGACAGCAGGTATTGAGAACATATACAAAGTACTTAATTGTTGCATATGTTAGTAGTTCAAAGTGAATCACTACAGTGAAGAGCTGGAAATGAGGTCCCAGCATCCCCACTAGAGGCATTTGAGGGCTATTGTTCTAAATCTGGACTAGTTCTGGTCCGGTCATGCAGACAGACACCGTCAGTTCAATTACATAAGATGATCTCACAGAGCATATCTGTTTCTTTAACTTCCATCCGACCAACACACCACCCCCTCTCCCCTCTACCCCCCTCTGACCCACACCAAATCCTGGGGCCCCCCTCTTATGGTCAAGTATCCCACCCCACCACCTCAAACCAGCTCATTATGCAGTGGCAAAAATAACCTAACTTGTGTAGGGAACAGCATTCCCCTATCCTTTAAGACATGCTGTTGAGCTG
>JANIJG010019622.1:37481-61609 GCA_024611175.1 Megaceryle torquata
CATGCTGCTCAGTTTGTGCTCCGGCTGCCACAACAGCCCTTGACTCTCATTAAATAAACAAGCCTCACTGATACGTTTGTTTTCTTTTTCTCCCCCCCCCCCCCCCCCCCATTTCTTCACCAGCACATCCAGCTGCAGTTCACTCATAACAAAAAAAAACCAAACCAATAATTCCCAAAGAAAAGCATCATCTGCCCAGGAATCATTTCAAGTTTAATGTGAATTGCTATTTAAATCTACTCTCCCTGACTTCAGACAAATAAGCAAACAAACCTACCCCCTTGTCCTTTCAGGCCCTTAAGCTGTGGGATGCAAAGCCAGGAGAAACTGGACCCTTCTCCCACCTCATCCTGACTGCCAAGGACAACAAAGCCTGCAAGAAGGACTACAAGTTTCCTGCTACATGCCTTGGAGACCAGCTCAGCTTTCAGTTATTGCAGGCGTGAATAGCTTTTATAGGGCTACCACCACTCTCTTGTGTCTGAAGAGCAAAGGCAATAGAGCAGATGCACTCAGTCCTCCTATGCTGTTTCACTGCACTAAGACACATGGTCCTTCTTGATCAGGAGGGACAGGCTGTTATCCCATTCATGCTCCACCATCCCACTGCCTACTAGAGGGACTGTGACCTCCTCCCCACCAGCACAGAACTACAGGGCTCACCCAGCATTGCCACCTAGGAGCCCACTCCCATTCCCTCTCCCCTGAGATCCAGCCCTGTCCACCTACTTCCAACACTTGCATTTATGAACACCAGCTGCACTTGTCCTTCCATCCCATTTTCATCTCTTTCAGAAGAATATGCTTGCTTTCCTCACAGATCTGTTTTGTACTCAAGGAAAATGAGAACCATTTGTAATCAGGACTGAGTATTCAGCCTAAAACTCAGAGGGTGGCAAGCATACAGCAAGAGGCAAGTCTCACACAGCTGCAGTTTATATATGAAAGTCCAGAAACATTGGCTCACCTTAAAAGCAAATCCAAACCGTAATTGGCTGATCTAATAGAATAAAAAAAAAATATAAAATCTCACTTGCCTAAAGCAAACTTCACTTATGGAATTACCCTGCTGTGACTGTACAAGCACTTTGGCTATTGTAACACTTCATTTTTTATTGGGGGGATAAAATATAAAGGGGATTAATTCTGAAGGCTCTTAATTCCTTCATTCTTTCTCGTGCATTACTTACATCCAAGAATTCTCCCTGAACCAAGACACATAGATTTAATCTCTCTGTTTCCTTAATTGAAAACTTTAACTACAGCTGCAAGATTAAGTATAAACACAACATTAAAAAAATACAATTTGAGTGAAATATTAATAACTGACAGTGGAACAACTGACAATTTTTCATTTATGAAAGATGTTCTCTTCCTCTTATGTTACTTTTTGAATTAGGAGATGTTTCACATCCAAATCCACTTAAGATACAAAGTCTATGGAACTGAGACATTATAATCGTATTTGCTGACTGCTTTAGCAATTGTCTCCTACAATCTTCTAACCCAGTCATTAGACTCCCACTGACTGCATCCAGGATAGAAAAACATGAATATCCACAATTATTATTTTTACAGTCCAGCTATACTCCCATCCCACATTCAGGCATATTTAGGTCTGAACACCGTAGGCTGCTATTGCTATGCAACGTAAAAAAAGATGATGACCTGAAGGAGCTAAGGCTGCTTTTTTTAACTCTTTACATCACTATGAGCCAGAGACCACCAAAACAATACATTCATGGGAGGAAAGCAGAAGCCATACTCCCAGGGGGTGCAGGTTTAATTGCTGTTCTAATCTCCCAGCTCCTCCTCAAACCCTGTAGAGCAGTTCAGTATTAGCAGCTGTGTTGCAGAAGGGGCACCATGTCCTCAGGGGTATACCTCCTCTGGGAAAACAACAGGCCAAAATTCACCTCCTTCTCCTTGTATTAGGAAAAACAGGTTGATGAGAATTGCTTCTGATTGGTGAGGATACCTTTCAACTGCATGCAGCAAATTTAAGGGCTAAATTAGCCATGGACAGTTTGCCTTCAGAGTTGTAGTGCTAGCAGGTTTAGGTGCTTGGGTTTTTTGTGAGTTTCTGGGTTTTTTGTGTGGGTGGTGTTTTTTGGGGTTTTTGTGTGTTTTGTGTTTTTTGGTTTTTTTAAGGGAGTTACTGTCATACATAGCTCTGCAGAGAAAGTTCAGGATTTGCTGCAAAACAGCAACAAAATGGGCTAACATTACTGACTTATTTCACTGAGTAACTAGGTTAATAGTCCAATAACTGGACAAGTTAATTTTACAGAAAACCTGGTTTGCAAGAGTGTGGAATACCCTTTCAAATTTTTTACCATGTTATCTCAATTTTGTAAGCTTCCTCCATTAAAACTGACAAATACTAGTAGAAGGATAAAGAAAAAAGCTCAGTTACGTGACCCACAGCCATTTCTAAGCTGTGATAGACAGCACCTTCTTCAGTGTCTTTAGATTGTGTCATAAATTAACATGATGGTTAAATCTTAATTGGATCTTATTCTTGTTGTTTTAATAGCTTGTTAACATCTGACCTTTCCCCCACCTGCCTCTGGGACGTTGAAGGCAGCTTTTATATTTTGGAACTACAGCCTAGTCAAAGTTATTCTGTATTAAATTTAATGATAGCCCCCGCCCCCCCATACATGATAGTACAACACAATCCAAAGGCGAGTTGGACTAACACAAGCAACATTGGCAACCTTTCCTACAGGAAGAGCAACTGTCCAAGGGCTCATATCCCTCTTCCCAGTCAAAATGCAGCAACCTTGGGTTGTCTCTAAAGCAGTATGACACAGCAAACACCAATTTGGAGGCATATGGAAAAATGTCCTAGTAGTAAGGACTACTAATAACAAGCAGTACCAAACACAGAAATAAACTACTGGCAGAGAGAATTAAATATCCATCAGAGATGACTTAAGAATAAATAATGCAAACAAGGGCTAGAAAATGTATTAAATTGTTACTGTTGGTGACAGAGTGACCACCACTTGATATTCTTCCCCAGATACATTTTCTTTCTCCTCACTCTAGACAGAAAAACAAAACTCTTCCTCTGCAGTTCCTCCCTCTTGCGCTCTGGGAGGATGTACCTGACAGTCATATCTACAGCCATACAGCAGGGTAAGGAACAGGGCAGGAATGCTTTTCAGCAGAATCATCTCGGAGGGCATATCCAAAGATGCAGGGTGCTTTCGTAACTTCACTCCAAACAAACCAGGTTTCCCTTATTAATCCCTACTCCCCCCCACCACCCCCAGTTTAAATCACACCCACTTTCAGCCAGAGTTTATCAGACACTATGGGCCAACACAGTAATTTACTGGAAGGGCAAAATGAAATAATAAATCAGTCTCAAAACACACAGAGAAAAAGTGTGTCTTCATTGCTCACCAATGAAGCAGCTTCTTTGTCAGGGAAAAAGGCAATTGCTCTTCCACATGCCAGGGTCAGCATCAGCAGCCATGGTTATATTTGTTTAGCATCATCCAGGTTTGGCAATTAGCACATTATGCTGCTGGTTAGTTACAGCTGACTAAGTGACTGTCATTTCCCTCATAGCACTAGGCACTGGCACAGGACACAATTCAGCCCTTGGTGTAGTCAGGTGTGTTCCCAGCATTGAGACTACTGTGAGTTTTGTTGAGTTTGGTTTTTTGTTTTCCTCGTGGTTTAGCATTACCACATAATTACCAGATACAACGCAGATTGCTTGGTAGCCTGTGGAATAACCTAGGCAACAGAGCAGGAGGGCCCTTCTGCTTGCCTTTTATTGTAAATAAAAGTAAGAAAGGAAGTAATTACCACAGTGTGACCATCGCCATTTATGCAGTGAGGTGTGGAGGAGGAGGAGAGAATGTCTCACTACTGAGAACAGCTTTTGAATATGTACCATGCATTCATTAGCTTTGTTTACCCAGGAAAATGACAATGCAGGTTAGCAGTAGTGTAATTAAACAGTTAATACAAATATCCTTTAGTTCAAAGGCCCAACAAAAAGAAAGGAGAAAATTGTGTTTCACACAGAGCTTTTTTTTTTTCAGCAAAATAGAAAGCCTGACAAAAAAAAAAAACAACACAAAACCCTTGCTTTTACTTTTCTATTCACTACTTAATTTGTAAGCTTCTACCTTTTCTTAAGCGCCCAACTTTTACCCAAGCTGTCTGTCCAAAGCAAGTCAATGTTTCCATTTTATAATCACCAAAAGGTGTTCTTATGAACATAGTTTGATTTTATGAAATAAGAAAATCAAACACGCTAACGTTTTCTCTATTTTTCTGACAGCAACTTAAAGGAAGTCATTTTCATTTAAACTTTCAGCTTGCCGGAAACCAGATGACTGTGGAGTCCTGTGCAAGGACAACAAGCAATATTCAGAAGTCAGGAGACTGAGCAAAAATGTCACTACCTCTATGGATGTTGCTGGAAGAGGAGGTTTGGCAGCAGTCAGTGCCCCCTCTCTGCTCAGCACACCTCATTGCCAGCTGTGAGCCACCACCCCAAAGAGCTATAGCTGCATCCTACGATTCCCCTGCTCCCACGCCAGCATTTCAGGCTGCACTCTGGGACCACAGGCCACCCTACAGTCATAGCCAGTGGCTTTTTCAGACCTCCTGTCACACACATGTAGGTTAATCTCACACAGGGGGTTAGCTACAAACCCACGATAGATCGGGAGGACTCCAGAACCCGTATCTTTGACTGTCCCCAGTTTGGAAGCAAAAGTTCAGTTCCTCTAGAATCAGATCACAACCTATGGCTGATCCCATCAGAGACTGTTCAAGTGCCCATTGTAACTCTGCCAGCTTGTGAGAGTCCTCCCGTGCAGTCCCTGCACCACTTCTGAGGCAAGGAATTGCCTACAGCTCTCATTCTTTTTGCACAGCTAGCAATGATAAGCATACTGCAACCAGCTAAAAAACATGTTCTGAGGTCTGCAGTCAGAGCAGATGCTGAGTGTTCAGTTTTAACAAGAGCAAAGGATCAAAGGAATGGAATTTTAGGAGGTTTATTACAATATTAACTGTCCAGGACAAGATACCCAAGTCACCACAATTCAGGTTTTTCTATTAAAATACCATCCTAATGCGTCTCTAGAAAGCCAAATTATATAAAATTAGAAAATCTAATTCTACACTATTTAAATATAGAAATTAGAAGTGATTACTGGAATGGAGTAAATAACTCTAAAATACATAGGAAGACTCAAGCCTTTCTGGTCTTACTAATTACAGACAAAAGCCTAAACATTAACAAGAAAAAGATTAATAAGCCAAGAACACAGGATTGCCTATTAGCATAAGTGCTACTACAGCTTGTAAATGTTTAATATTTCAGTTTTACAAAAGGTAATCTTAAGTATTATCAAGGTTTAAAAAAAAAAAAAAAACACAAAAAAAAACCACACAAAACCACCAAATAAAATCACAACTTAATTTAGTAGCTTTCACAATTTTCAACTGTACTTGAAATTTTCATTTGTGAAAGGTGAGGTGAGAATAGGACAGAATTTCAGCTGTCATTAAACTTGTCAGTGCTCCAGGTACATGTTCAGGTAATTGAGCTGTGACCTTACCAGTAAGTTCAAGAAAACTGTGTTAGAAGATTTGTTTGGCAAAGAGAAGCAGGATAAATTATTCTGGGGGTTTGTTGGCAGCATTACTGTCTGCGCAAGAATGCAGGATGTTTTTCTAAAATCAGGGAGTTGTTTTAAAAACACAGTTTCAGTCCCTCCAATGAATCTCACAAAGGTCTGCTTAGTATAATCTAAACCTCATCAAGGTCCTTAAGATTTTTAAATGAAGATGCAGAATTTCAACCTTTTTTAAAGCAAGTCAGCAACCTGCCAGCACAACAGGTCACTGACTTTTCAAACCCTTTCTCTGTGAACTGAGGGAAAACATAAGAGTTGACAGAGGGGTTTGCAGAGTCAAGCAGCTTGTAAGAATATTGCGAGATAAGATTAGACAGGAAGACATTTAGCAGCTCTGCAATTTATAATCATTAAGATGCAAGATGTTTTTTAGAACTTTTTTCATCGGAAGGAGATGATTATGAAGGGAAATCATTACTTCTTTAGTCAAACATGTCAAGGTAAAGAGTTAACTGAAACTTTACAGTAGAAAATTTAGATTTAGCAAAGATCTTTCTTCTCTTCCTACCTCAGAACAAATGAAACCAGTGTATGCGAAAAGTTTCTGAAATTCCTTAAAAATTTGTTAAAATATTTCACTAGAGATAAACAATAAGCTATTTCTGGCAGAGATTTACACTTCACCCTCAATGTATATTGTGGGATACATGAAAGACAGTATCTTCTATAATGCACCAGTGACACTATGATATTATTAAAATGTTTGTTTTACAAGTATTTTCAAATAAACTTTGTTCTGTGAAGAAATTTCTCATTTACATTAATTTAAAAATTCTACGTAGCTCTTATGCCAATTGGATTCTTGATTTCCCACATATCCAACACTTACAAATGATTAAGTACATTTTATATTTATTTTAGCTTGCTAGTTAAATCAACTGTCTTTTGCATCTGAAGGGACAAAGCCAACAATAATCCTTTCTGTGCTTTACAGCAGGGAGGCTGCATAAGCCACTAAACCTGACCAAGACTTGAAGCTTAGACCCTAAAGCAGTGTCTGACAAACACCTACAAGTGCTCTATTTCCATATTATGGTTATTCAGACAACAGCAAAGGACATTATCAGACTTCCCCACTCCAGATAGATCCTAAGTCCTGTGCAGGAATAGAGATAAGGACAGTGTTCCCCACTTTTTTTTTTTTTTTTTTTTTAATGAAAATTAAGAGGCAACAATCCTTGGCCAGCAGCAGGCAGTAGCAGTAAGCTGGTTACACAGAACAGTATTTTTCATGCTCCTTTGCAAAGGAACAGGCAGGAAGGATATTGGCATTTTCATTCTGACATTGGAGGAATGAATAAGGAATGGGGAGCTGAAGGCATTAGTCTGAATGGGAAATTTCTTGCATGATCAGAAAGAACCAGGATGTTCTATGACTCTCTTTATGTTCAGTCCATATTCTCAGATTGAATAAATTGTACTGGCAGTGAAACAAACTAAAAATGAAGCTACATATTTTTTTATATTCACCAACAAGAGAGAGGATTCATCTTCAGCAAAGATGTCTCCAAGTTTTAAAATGTATCAAAAATTGATCATTCTGTTTGGAAAAATGTCTGATCTATATTTAAGCAGGAATCAGTACTTGGAAAACCCTTATGTCATACTGCTCAGGAGGTTCATTCAGCCTTGAACTCTGGGCCACAAAATTTGAGGTAGAGGAGGCACAAAAACATGTGGGACAATGTTCCACTGTAAGTGGGTCAAAGCTTTGAGAAATACTCTACTCAGGGGGGGGGGGGGAGTCTTCTACTTTATCAGGTTGATCACTTTAACCATACTGTAAAAAAGGTGTTTTCTATGGACATTTGACAGAACAGAAGAGATAATTTTATGAGTAAAGGGGGAAAAAGTCAGTAAATGGCTTCTCTATTCCTTTGCAGAAAATATCTGTCATTCTGCAAGCCATTTTCCATTACTGCTAACACAGTAATGTAGAATCTTTTTTACTCCTTGCAAAGAATATTCATCATTTATAGATAACCTCTCAGATGTTTATCTCTTACTAACAAGATTCTCTCCAAATCTCCATTTATCCTGGGATTCATGAAATTTTCATGTCATTCTTTCTTGTTCAAAAAGACATCTGTTAACTTTCTGCAAAGTGACAGAGACTGAAGAAAGTTCCTTCCAAAATAAGTTTCCTCAGTTCTTCAGCTCCAGTATTTCTAAGTGTAAGGCTCTTTGCCTCTTTGGTTCAAATGTTTGTTTCCTAGGAAAAGGAATACTGAGCTAGAGGACTATTTTCTTCCTACTATGGGAATGTTCTCAAAAGACCCTTCTTCTGTTAACAGACCATTCTTTAATTGCACTCTCCTTTTCCTGCCTTCCCTGATGGCTCTCTTCCCCCAAATTTTCCATCACTTTTGGGTCAAAACTTAAAAGATTTTAGTCAAAACACCTTCATATCAAAGAAACACTGTTCTTGTCCAGGATCATCTCTTATTCCAAGTAGAGACAGGTTCTTAACCTTTTGGCAGTCACTTGTGACACAGCAGAGTGGTTTTTTGAGTACTAGACTCCCAGTGGCAGGTATCACATTCTTGAAGTGGACATAGCATTATACCTCCTGGTATACAATTTAAATTCCCAGAAAGACTTGTTTGGGAAAGTTTGAGAGAAGGAGTTTGCATTGCCACCCTCTGCTTAAGAGCTCTTGATGGATCTTACTTCCATGACCATCTGCCTTTTGAAACCCTCTGTATTTCCGGCCTTTAAAACATGTCCTATACAGCATGTAGTTACATTGCCAGCACTGCCATCAAAGTTATTTACCTTCAGACCTTCCACATTATTTCTTCTGGCCTTCAAGCTCCTTTCTTGATTGAGAATATAATTCACAGATCTCTTTGACAAGTGGCAATATTTAATTCCAAGCCTATCACTGTTCATATAAGGGTCATGGGAAATTCTTCCTTGTATACATTAATTCACTTTTACTAACATAGAATTATTTTGCCACTTATTTAGAAAGTCAGGGCAGTGAAATCATTCTGCAACAGTTTTAATTTTGTCTCCTTTTCTATCAAGTCAATTTTCTGTTTTCAATCACCACTTCTCTGTATCGTTACGAACGTACAGCTTCCCCCATTGCACAAACTGATTTTTCTTTTTAAACCATCTCTCACAACCTGTCACTTACATGAACATTAAAGATAGCTCAGTTACTACAAAGACCTCTGGCTGAAACTATCCAAAAGCTTTTTTTTTTTTTTTTTTTGAAAACAGCTATACCACCATATCGAGATCATTTCACTTCACACATTCATTGGCTCATAAATCATACGAGTTTTTACTTCTCCCTGAAAGAATTAAAAAAAAAATTAAAAAAGTAAACATACATTTTGATAGCAAGTAGCAGCACTTTTCCACTGACTTGTATTTTTAGCACTGCAGTCAGTAGTTCAATAATTTTGCATTTTCTTTGTTTTAGAAATCTTGATCAAGCATACCTAATACAGGCACTTGTCACTTCTCTTTTTAGAATTTTAGTGGTTCCCTTTGGAAAGGGAGGGGTAGCTGTTCATTTGCCACCCTTTCCAGTAAAAGCAGCCTGTTTTGGGGGTTGTTGGTTTGTTTTGTTTTGGGGTTTTTTGGGGGTTTTTTTGTTTTGTTTTTTGGGTTGGTTTTGGTTGGTTGGTTGGTTTTTGGTTTTGCGGGTTTTTTGGGTGTTTTTTGGTTTTGGTTTTTTTTCCTCCTCCCCCAGTTCCAGTAAGGACAGCCTGTTCTTTACCAAAATATAAAAATTTGTGTGGGAGAGAAAACAACAGCAAAAATAAGGAGAGGACACAGTAAATTAAAAGCAGCTAAGAATGCCTGCTAGAGAAAAGAACAGCAACACAGGTTTAAGTGACCTTCTTGTACTTTGAGACTGACCTTTTGATAAGAAAATATATTGTGTCCTTTTAGCACTCATAACAAAGATAAGGCATTTTAAACAGACCCAATCTCTAACCCTTGGCAGGGTAAGCATCCAGCTCAGCTCCAGCTGCTAGGCTGCAGCAGAATGTCTGAGTACTGCTACTGTCACAGGGAAAGACTCTAACAACGTTAGACCAGCACACATCTACAAATATGTTATCATCAACAGGATACATTTAGTTTCTTTTTCTCTGATACTTCCTCCCCCCTCCCCCCAACAAGGCTGGACTAAAACTGCAAAATAATAACCAAGCTATTTGAAAGCAATGAAAATTGTTAGCCAAGGTTGATAAGGTGCTGCTGGCATTAGATGATGTTTCAACTATTGACAAGATCTATGACCCACTCAAACAGTAACAAGATATTATATGTGAGGTAGAGAAGGCAACAATTCTTAGTAACACAAAAAAAAAACATGCCATCACAGTTCCCAAAGATGATACTATAGCATATAAGAAAATACACACACAAAACTAGGAAGTTGTTCCCTAGGTACAAGTCTTACTAGCAATCTGCCAGATGCAAATACATTTAACTAAGCACATCAATCATTGAAATGAACAATGCTAAAGTTCTGGGACCTGTATTAGCTGTAGGGATAAGACTAAAGTCGTTGCTTAGTTGTAATTAACTCAATAACAACTGTGAATAGAACAAATCCAGAACCTGATGTCTGAGCCTGGTTACTGCTAACTTCTTGCCTATCTTCCCCACTGCTCCTTTAAAAGTACTAGCACTGTTATTCTCAGATAACCTGCATGTACACACAGCATAAGGGCTTTGAGGTAATCTTCCTCCTACAGGCTGATAACAAAGTGCTGTTAACTCATGGATAAAAAAAAACCAAGCAAACAAACAAAACCAAAACCAAAACTCCACCACCAAAAAAAAACCCCACAAAATACCACGTTTTGTTTGTTTGGCCATGGAGGGAGGTGTTGTTTTTCCCAGTAGGGGTAATTTGTGGGGTTTTAGGTGGGAAAAGTTAGCTGTTGACTCCACATCAGGAGACACAAGTCTGGATTAAAGTTGTTAAAACCACTGGACTGCAGACATCTGTAAACATTGTTGCATTTAGAATAGTGCAAGTATATCTAAACTTCCTTTCTCTTCAGAACAATAAAGATGGATTATTTTAGCTAGTTCTATGAGTGTAGCTATATGAAATAGGCAAAAAAGTGAAAGGAAATCTTTGTGGACCACTGTGTGTTCCCTCCTGGATCACTCTGTGGCTCACAGAACAGTGACTGAAGTGAGAGGTAACCAGGCTCTAATCACCAGAGAAAAGAAAAGATGAACACTTAAGAAAAACAAATTATATAAAAAACAAGACTGCATGTAAAGTGATTTGGGAAAGGGCAGCTTTCTCTCTAGTTATTGCTGATGAAAGCTGGCAGTTGGCAGCTAGAAGCTCTAGGCACTGCCTGGCAGATTTCAGAGAGCTGTGCCTTTGAAGAAACTGCAAACCTGTACTTAGTGACAACAATAATCACTCAGGAAAGAGAATGTATTACACCTTATCAAATCAGAGTGTGCTAATGGTTCCAGAGAGAGCCTCCAAAATAAAAATTATCCAGGGCATTAGAATAAATAACTCAAAAAGCATTGATGATGGCCATTAATATGACTTGTAGCACATAGCCATTTGCTATAAACACATGTTGCAATGAGACATTTAAAATTAAACTTAAAATTCAAGAAAAATAAATATGTCAAGGATCTTCTAACAGAATTTTTCTGTTCTTAGAGAAAGCAACGCTAACTCCAGTGGCAGGAAACATCCACTGGATTTTAACATTCTCTGCTTTTTCATCAGGGACACACATACATGCACACATCAATGCTTCCATCAGAAGACAGCACTGAGCTAAAAGCAGCTGAGCTCAGCACCTCTTCATATTTTGGAGTGCATTCAAGGCAATGAGATGGTGCCAGACAAACAGTATAAATTAGGAGTTTGTATTCTGGACATTAAGTCCAAAGGGCTAATTTCAGAAACTGTTAGTTAATTCTTAACAAAGAACAAGCGCATGGCCCTTACAAATGCTCTGGCAAGCCACAAGATGTGTTTATGTGAGAGGTAAAGAAAAACATTGCTACAGCAGCCACAGACCTTCTGTTTTAATTGTGGTTTCTTTTTGAGTTCCCAGATAGCTACAGAAAAGCAACTTTAGACAGAATACAATCACAGAATGCTTTGTGTTGGAAGGGACCATTAAAGGTCATCTAGTCCAATCCCCCTGCAGTGAGCAGGGACATCTTCAACTGTATCAGGTTGCTCAGAGTCCCGTCCAACCTGACCTCAAATGTTTCCAGGGATGGAACATCTACCACCTCTCTAGGCAACCTGTGCCAGTGTCTCATACTCATTTAAAAAAAGAAACAAACAAAAAAACAAAATACAAAACCAAAAAAAACTCCAACCAACCAACAAAAAAAAAAAAAAAAAACAACACACCACCACAACAAAAAAACCACAACACATATATATATGTCTTCCTTATATCTAGTACAAATCTACCCACCTTTAGATAAGAACCCTTATCCCTCGTCCTGACACAATAGGCCCTACTAAATAGGCTGTCCACATCTTTCTTATAAGCTCCCATAAAGTACCAAAAGGCCATAATAAGGTCTCGCAGGAAAGAAGCCTTCTCTTCTCCAGGCTGAACAACTCCAACTCTCTCAACCTGTCCTCATAGCAGACATGTTCCAGCCCTCTGATAATCTTTATGGCCCTCCTCTGGACCAGCTCCATCAGGTCCATGTCTGTCTTGTCCTGAGTATTCCAGAGCTGGATGCAGTACTCCAGGTGAGGTCTCATCAGAAGGGAGTAGAAGGACAGTCACCTCCCTTGGCCACACTTTTTTTAAGGCAGCCCATGTTTTAAGGCAGCGATTGGCCTTCTGGGCTGAGCACACATTGCCATCTCACATCCAGCTTTTCATCCACCAGTACCCCCAATTCCTTCTCCTCAGGGCTGCTCTCAATCCCTTCATCACCCAGCCTGTATCGATACTGGGAGTTGCCCTGACCCAGGTGCAAGACCTTGCACTTAGCCTTATTAAACCTCTTGAGATTCACATGAGCTTGCCCAAATTTCCTGAGGGCACACGTGGTCACACTATGTCACTGATGAAGATATTAAACAGTACCGGTGCCAGTATGGACCCCTAAGGGACACCACTCTTCACTGTGATAATGATGTGACTTCCCCGGGTCAGGTCTGAGAAGTCCAAAGAGCTGCTGCCCAGCAAAGGAGTATTCTATCAGGGGAAAAATACCAACCAAACAAAAAAAACACGTGTAACTAATAAACCCTAGGCAGGGTGTCCTCAATTACTCTGCAACAAGGCTATATATGTTTTCACTCTTCTCTACTTGGGTTTGGTGTTTTTTTGGTCTTCCTGTAAATAATTTATAGAGGTCAATTACATTTCTGAAGTTTTTCTAGCCATCTTATGTACTATATATGTTACTGCAGTACTGGGGGGGTGGGGTCAGACTTGGAATGCAGCACAGGGAAAGAGTAAAAAACAAATACAGTTTGGAGGAAGGAGGAATGTAGGACACATCATATGAATAATGGATACCAAAAGGCACAAACTGGAGACTTGAGACTTGCACAACTTTCCTCAAAAATTCAGCATTTCCTTTCTTCCTTTTTACGGCAGTTGGAATAAATGCCTTCTGTTCAAATATACATTAAAATAATTTGTTTTTCCTGTCTTGAAAGCATCCCTTCAAACAGTTGCTTAGCAAAATCAGTCTAAGAAAATCTGCCTTTAAATTGGGATCCAAGAAGCAATAGCAACACTTATCGGCACATTCCTTTCAGTGGGGATGTAACAATGTGTATCCTCATCATTGTTTCTTGTTCTCTTTATAGTATAATCTCAACAGTTTTATTCTATGTAACCATAATTACCAGTAACAGTCTTTCAATGTAAGTGCTACTATACAGAGGTATTTGAAGTTAAAGAGTGAGGACAGAAAATAAAAGCGTTTAGTCAAGGGAATATTAATCCCATTCTCTCACATACTGATAGGATGACTTACATGCAAAGGAGGCAGATATCTGCAGGCAACACCCCAAATTTCTGTGTATCAGCCAAGTTAAGCAATCATATTCCTAATGAAGAAAAAAAAAGTGTGTTTATTCACTCTCTAAGAGTAAGCCAACTGTCCTATCTCACAGTAAGGCACATTATGCCCTGTGGTTAAGCAGTAAAATATTCTTCTGTTGATGATTTCCACTGCTTAAATTCAGAAGCATATGAAGAAAAACAAACACCACCAAGGGCCAGACTAATCCTCTTAGAGGAAAAATCCACTGAAAGCAGAAGTTAAACTAAGCATTCCCTCCTATATTCTCTGCTGCAGGAAGAATTTTGAGCCTGCTGTCAATGGAGAACAGTTCAGGCAGGGGTATCAGGGATTTGCCCTTTTCATCTGTGTACCCAGCAACTATCAGATGAGCCTGACAGTGATGCAGATGAA
Source organism: Megaceryle torquata (assembly GCA_024611175.1). Lineage (NCBI taxonomy): Eukaryota > Metazoa > Chordata > Aves > Coraciiformes > Cerylidae > Megaceryle > Megaceryle torquata. The sequence goes on from JANIJG010019622.1 coordinate 51,578, forward strand.
AAGAGCTGCTACAAATGCTTGCAGCAGAGCCTGGCCACCCTGGCATGTTGCTCACCACTATCTACTGTTGCTGCCTCACCCATGGGACTACAGGTCTAGTCAGCCCCAGCCCAAACCAGGTCTTGCTCAGTTCACTCCAGTGTTTCTGTTTTAAGGGTACTGGCAAAGGGAGCAAGGCCAGCAAATGCAAGTGGTTGGACACCTCCCCTGATCCAAGTCCTTCTCTAATCTAAGGTAAGGCATTTGATCAAGGCTACTTGCTTATTGGCCCAAACTCAGCAGCTTCTCACCATTTAACTCCCAGAGTTCTCACACACCAGGATCACCACACCAGGGCAGGAGTTTTGGGATTACAGCTGCACAGAAGAAGAATTGAGTTTTTCCTTCCCCATGAGTTTCTTGTTACAAATACCAACTCTTTTTAGAATATGAGAAAGGACTGTATTGTCAGTGTAGTCTGACCTATCAGTCCTGGTTTCTCAGACTGAATTAAAACAAGAGATTAGAAGAGGGGTTTTCAGTCAAGCTTCTAGTTGCCATTTTGTAATCCTTAGCACTAATGTCTAGCTGTGCTAGTCAGAACTCCCACAGCTTTTATTTGGTATAATATTGTTAGAGCTGTGTATTTCTTGGAGTTCTTATAATCTTGTATCTCCTGATCTAAAAGTCAATTTTATGGGAGAAAGGAAAATGAACACAAAGCTGTTTCAGGACAAGAAGCTTTTCAACACGCTATAAACCAACAAGAAAAGTGAAAATAGTTTGCGCACTTTCCATTCTTCTATGACATGAGAGCTCTTTCCCATCTATACTGTTTACCCTTCCATTACCATAACAATGCTCTAAAAATTTCTTCACAGTCAAATGCAGAAAAAGTGGCCTCCTTGGCCCAGAGGTCCTCAAAAATCTCTGCAACTTCACGGTCCTTCTCACATGGGTACAAATTCTGCTTCCCAGCTGGTGGCTGATTTCTCTGTTCCTGATGAACATCTGTGATACACAGCTTACTTGAACTGCTCATGAGAAATACCTCAAACACATGGGGGATCTCACAAAAATTAACCTTGGTTTTTAATTCCCTTTCAACTCCCATGACACCACCTTAAACAATCCTCTAAAAACAGGACAGAGAGGCATAGCACTTTGTACAGCTTCTATAAGCCTTCTATTGATGTTCCTGTGCTCTACTTCAGTCTGGCTTTTATGGTTATTTTGCCATTTTTCCTTTCTCCCCATCCTGCCTCCAAACTTTGCTGTAGGGAGATTCTTCTAATCATCAAATTTTACCTTGCCCCAATATCTTCTGTTTCTCCAGCAAGAATACCACAATCATCCAGCCTCACCACAGATTTCTGCAGTTTTAATGAACAACACCACTGCAAAGTAATGACATTTCCCCACTGAGAGACATGTTCAATCCCTGTTCCCTCTTAACACTCAACACAAAAATATTAAAGCTACTTGCAAGCAGTACTAGAAAAAGTACTCAGTACTCTGTGCTGAGAGCACACTAATTTCTTCCTGTAGAAATGGACTCTGCTCTCTGCACCTCAGCACTTAACTACTTTCAAGAACTATAGATTAACTAGACACATATGCAGTTTCAATTTCCACCCTAACACATGCTCAGTTATTCATCAGGAAACATATTTAAAGAGAATACAGCATAGGCTGAGTTCTGTTTAAAACCATGCCATTAACTCTCAGCTTAGCAAGCATTAGATTCAAACTGCTTTCCAGTTGTTAGCTCTTCTTAGAGAGCTTTCAAGAGTTTCACATTATCTGAATTTCATCTGAAGAGGTCTGCAACTGAACTACCTGCTGCACAAAATCCAGCATAGTCCCATCTCACATTTGACCTTTAGGTTTATGTTAATTTTGTAAAAGAGCTTTTTAAGATAAAAAATTGGTTTAGAAGTTTAACTGCCTGCTGTGTCAAGTGCTGACTAGTGAATAAAGTAAGTCACTCATACTAAACAGTACTCTGAATATGAATTTCTAAATAAACATGAAAACAAATCTATACCTAGATACACAATTGAAAAATCTGTTCCTGAAAGTTATTAGCTTGTTGTTGACTTTTTACTCCTGTGAAATGCACAATGTACCAGCATTAAGACTGCATGGTCCTAGATCTTAATGTTTAATGTATTAATATTAATATATGCATTATATATGTGATCATTTATGACCTGGATGTCATCTTTGTGGATAAAAGCTGCTGGAAACGGATTTTTAAAATCTTCCAGCTTGATCTGTATTGAATTAAATGTCAGAAATTTGGTGGGGGATGGCACAGGTGTAGACAAGTACCAAACATGTCCCTAACACTGCTTGGCCCAGGCAGAATTCCTACCAGATAACCTGAAAGGAGGATTTACAATCCTAGAACAGTTTCACCACATCTACTCCTTAAAAGCCAATGTTTCTAAATTAATTCCTCTCCAAGCTGTCCTTAAAGCAGAATTTGTACAGTGCAGGGCTTGAGGGAAACTTTTTCTGATGGTAAGCCAGGGGTTGCACCACATTAATACCTGGTAGCTGCCTCATCTTTCAGGTGCAAGAGGGAAAGTCTTCAATGTAGTCCTCATGTCCAGCCCTAACCTTAAAAACCTTACATTTCTGTCCAGCTGCCCTACAGATCCACCTGCTCCTCAGCCTAGACTAAGTATTGTTGCAAGGCCTTCTTCAATTCCTGCCTTTTTTTTTTTTTAATAATATCTTCATATGCCTTGTATTTTTGGGAGCTTTCACTCTTCTGTCCCTTCTCCCAGCCTTCAGTCATGCATTTATCTACCTTTTAAATAAATATCCTTAAAAAAGTACCCCTTCAAATTGACTCTAGACACTGGTTTCCTCTGACAGTAGTGTCTAAGCTCAGCCCAAGAGCCTACTGTCACCACACACAGATCCTAATTAGAGTTTTCAAGCAATGCCAACATTAAATTAACCTGTCCTTTCCTGAGAGTTTTGGAGCTTAGAGTCATAAAGTACTGAAATAAGCATAATAGGCAATAAAATATACGGTGCTGCATGCAAAAAGAGGATGAGTTCACATTAGAAGAAATTATCAACTAATAATCAATTCTAATTCACAAAGCCATTTAGGAAGATACACTACAATAAATAATCCCTGTTCTAACCAGAGAGCACAGAGACAGAAGAGTGGTTAATGAAAGTTTCAGTCACTGTTGTGTAATACCCTGGTATTAGCATGTTAAATATATTATCCCGATCAAGGTCACAATGGGCTTGCAATACTAATCATTGCAAAGTCATTCATTAAAACTTTTATCAGATGCATTTTGGCTTACACTAGCATTCCCTTTAGAGAACACTAAACCACTTCAGTGAATTAAACTTCTAAAGCCTCTTCTTAGCTAACATCAAAGTTAAAGCCCTGCACTTGACTATCACTTCAAGACTCTTTCCCTGATAACACAGAACACTTTGACTGCTCAAAAGGTTCGGTTTAGACCACAAACCATTTCAGTTTAGACTATATAACAGTGATGTATCACCTGGAATACATGACTGGTAATCTTCTAGACTAGCATTAACACCTCTTGGGAAATGTACACTAATTGAAAACCATTTCTTTCACATTTAAATGGAACAATGTAGTAAATAGTCAGAAAAGAGCTGCTACAAACTCCAAGTAGCTGTGTGCTGTTTGTGGCAGAGCAAGTTAACTCATGCAAAACATCAAGGAGCAGCAACTATGCTGCTTGCAGTACAAAATGTAACTCTTTTAGAACTAGATTAAGTCCCTCTGTTTAAGTCTCTGTACTTTCAACTTTGGTGAAAGCAAGGACATGCTGTACAACCAAGACATGGAGTCTTTAGCACACAGGCATTTACTTCAATATCAAATCCTAGCAGAGAAAAAGCACTGCATTTTTTTAAAATTTTTTTTTTTTTTACACTGATGTAGTCAGCTGAAATCAATCTTATTTGAGCTTAACAGTCATTAGGGATGAGTATTTAACCTTACTTCACTCAAGACACTATTACATGGGGCTTATTACTGGAAGAAGAGGGACCAAAATTCATAGTATATTTGTTATTCCTCAGCTGATCTATTGTGCACATAAAAGGCAGAGTAGAATTCATTTCACCTATGAAAGTTAGGCAGTGTATCTAAACTTGCCATCTAGCTTCCTTTAACCACCTATAAAACACATGTCCAAAATCAGGTCACCCTGTGAACCTTTAAAATGCTAGAGTTTCTGTGGGCTTTGTCTTGCCTAAACATTAGACTGCTTACAATACCTACAAAGCTTCACCACAAGCCGCACTGGATTAGAGTACAGCCCTTGTACAAGGAAGCTTGGTATTTAAAAGCAAGCTTTGTGTTTTTCCCCACTTTGTGTACATTTCTTTCTTTCAGTTTGGACAATAAAACTAGACCATTTAAGTTTCACTTTTCAGACTGTTTACATACTTTGGCCTTCATGAGCACAGATACAATAACTAGTCACAGTGTAACAACTGTCAGTGACATTTAAAAGCGCGTTTCTTTAAGGCACAGGAGCAGGAAGGAGCTCCCAATGTGCCACAAGATGAGCTGGTGCAAAGAGGACCAGCCTGCCTGAACAGAGACCTTGGACTGGAACTCAAGAAGAAAAGGAAACTCTATAGATTAGGGAAGAAGGAGCAGGCCGCTCAGGAAGACTACAAAGATTCTGTGAGACTATGCGGGCAGAAAATTAGAAAGGCCAAAACCCAATAAAAAAAAAATAATCCAGCTACTGCCATAAAACAATTAAAAAGTGTTTCTATAAAATACGTTAACAACAAAAGGAGGACTACAGAGAATCTTCATCCTGTTGGATGCAGGGGGGATACAGTGAGGATGGAGAAAAAGCTGAAGTACTGTATGTCATCTTTTCTTCAGTCTTGAATAGTATGACCAGTTTTTCTCCCAGTGCTGAACCCCCTGAGCTGGAAGACAGAGATGAGGTGCAGAATGAAGCCCCTATAATCCAGTGACCTACTACACCGCTTAAACATAAATCTATGAGGCCAGATGGGGTCCACCCAAAAGTACTGAGAGAGCTGGCAGGAGTGCTCACCAAGCCACTTTCATTATTTATCAGCAGTCCTGGCTATAGTAGTCATACAGTGATTGGACAAAGGGTAATGGTTTCAAACTGGAAGAGAATAGATTTAGGTAAGATAAGGAAGTTCTTCATTGTGAGGGTGGTGAGACAAGGGGAGAGATTGCCCAGAGAAGCTGTGGCTGCCTCCTCTCTGGATGTGTTCAAGGTCGGGCTGACTGGGATGCTGAGCAACCTGTTCTAGTGGGAGGTGTCCCTGACCATGGCATGGAGGACAAACAAGATTACCTTTAAGGTCCCAAACCATTCTATAATATTTTACCAACTCTTACTAGGCTTTTCCATAAGATTACCTAATCTTAGAAGCAATGCATTTTTCAACTTTTTTAAAGACCAAACACATACTTAGCATGACTGAGTTCAATATTATTTCTACTCACCTATGTTTGACTTTGTCACTGTCATCACATTATACAATCCATACAATTATAGTTGGAGATATCTTTATGTTCTGAAGGACATTTTGCAGACATGACTGCAGAATTATTAGCTCAAGCAGATCAGCAAGTAGCCTATGATACATAGTAAGACACTGCACGATGAATCAATTAAGGCAGAGGCTATAACCAATGAGAAATTAAGATGTAGGGCAAGGGAGACAAAGATATGAGACACATATATCATACGATCAGATTTGGAGATGGAAAGATAATGAAGCAGAGAGAAGAAATCTGTAATGTTATTAGTACCATTGTGTTGATTAAATATTGTATTGAACAGAAGAGCAGTTTGATGCTGTTCTTTTTCCTGCATAGTTTTCTCATCACAATTAAGCTGAAAAGATAAATTGTCCAGTGCTTCACAGATATGAGGTGTTGCTTACACAGTGAATTGCTTTGACTAGGGCAACCAAAGCTCAGCTTCAAGCCCTGATCCCATAAAAAGCACCACAGGATTCAACTGTCAAAATTCTTGGCATTGGCAGAGCCACAGTAGTGCCACTGGGATCCTAGAAGAAAGATGATTTCTCAGACTTGTATAGTTGAGAACAACAGCTGAAATGTTCTGCCACTGAGACATAGAAAGCCAAGCCAATTCCAGTCAAGTATCTGCCTACTCCGTTCTTTATGGGTTATTTCTTTACTTTCATCAAATAAATACTTCTCACTAGGGAATTACATGATGCAATTAATACCCGTTATGTATAAAGGAAGGGGTGGCATTCTTTCATCTTCTTGGGACACCTGCCCCCCTTGAAAAAAAACCAAAACCAAACAAAACACACAAACCAAACAACTAACCCTTAATTCTACACTGATATAAACTTGAGAACACCGATAGCTATAAACAGATCCTCCAGTACTTTCAAATGTATCCCTGTTAGGGGACGCTGTAGTCTAAAAAACAAACAATGATAGGAACAGCATGAGGCAACCCTCCTTAAGGGAGCAGGAACTTCCATAGGCTTTAAGTTGGTGAGTTTCAGAGGAGTAAGGATGACCAATTGACATAAAATTTGAATCTTTAATGTCCTATTTCCATTTTAATCTATACCCAGCTGCCTAACCTTTTGTGCAGACAGACAGCCTCAACTCAGACTTTGGTATCTCCTATCTTTTAAGGACATTATTTAGCTTGATTTCAGGCATTCCCCTTTCAGTGGAAAGGTCAGAACCTCTGGTGATGTATTTACTTCAGGTATGTAGAGTTACACATGCTTTCACTGAATGTTAATATATGTGCCAAGCTAGGAATCCATGCTCTAAAAGCTAACAGTTCAAACTGTCATTTTTCTAGAACTGTTTGGAGGGAAGAGTTTGATCTGAATCACCAACTATTTGGTACAATATTCCCCCTAATATCTCCAGAACTTGTAAATCAAGTACTGACAGTTGTTTGGATGCTTCAGTAGAATCTGAGGCACTAACATTTGTTTAGACTGTTCTAAGATTTGAAGCTCACACCTCAAACGAGCTCTTTTGCAGAACCTTGGGGAGAAGACTGGGAAGGTCACGTACCAATAACAACCATTTCAGCTGGCTCTCATGACATCACCTTCTACATAATGCAGGGAAAGACACCATGTGCAGTGAGTATCACATGGCTCAAAGCTTCACATGGGAGCTGCTCACCTGTGCTCTTTGCTCAGGGGAACATTCTCCCCACACATATGTAGGAAGTCCTGTCAGATGAAACAGGCAGAAGTTGATCTGTTATGATATATACACGAGCAAATTCCAGATATAAGGCTTTTAGACCTTAGAAGCAGAAAGAAAGAATTGAAATGCTGAAACAGAACTAACACATCTTAAGTAGAATAGTAGAATTGCAAAGGGAACTACAACAGTTATCTCAGTCCAACTGCCTGACTTCTTCAGGGCTGACCAAAAGTTTAAAGCACTAAGGGCACTGCCCAAATGCCTTTTAAACACTGACAGGCACGAGGCATCAACCACCTATTTAGGCAGCTTCCTTCACTGTACCATAGGTTTGCTTTTATTCTTCAGCTCTAATAGTTTTTACACCAGCATTTTTCAGTGGCCTCATTTCCTACAGGAGCACAGGTAGCTAATGCTTATTCAGCCTGATTTGGCATTTCCTGGTGCGATTTCTCCACCTTCAAAGTAGAGCTGTACTGACACTGACTAGGTCCTTTCTAGCCTTCCTCCAAAGGGTGTCAGAGTAGATCGAACACACCAGCTTTCAGAGTGCTAGAGGCTTTGCAAAACACAGGGCTCTAATCACCCAAGGTCTCTTATTTGATTCCCCTTTTTTCTACAAGCCTGGCCTTGCTGCCCTATATATTTGTGTTAAGTCACACAGGTATCTGAAACACTACTGACTGAGGCACGTTCACCTCAACAAAACTAACTGTTGCAGCAGGAGAGTAGTAGATGAGCAGCAGTTTAGAGAGTCCATGAACCAGCAAGTTGCTGTCTGTGGAGCAGTTGCTTTCCTTTGCCCCCAAAGGATACCACAGCTTCATTAGGGAGCCACAAACTACAGCCTCATTTCACAGCCCACAGATGTTCTGATTGAGCTTTAATTAACTCACATCAATCTACAGTTCAAACAGCTGTCAAATGAGATTATTGCTCACTTACCAGGCTTCCGCTGGCTACTGAACTCTCCTCAGAAGGCTCCCCCTGCCTTTTGAAATGCTTAACAGTTCCCAGCACTTTCTTCCTTTAAGATTCTAGGGGAATAATAGTCATTCAGAAGATTTGGGGTTCATTGCACAGCAAATTCATACAGCAGAACCCCAAAGAACTCCCCAAAATGGAACTGCCACTTTGCTACCTATGGGCCTGTTTTACACCTTTTGTTAATCTTCTCAGAGCAGCTCCCTGCAATAAATTTGTAGGCATCTAACACATTAGCTTGCAACAGATGACAGTCGTGAGAGAAACGTGCTGACTTCTACCTGCCATGTAAGCTTTGGGCCCTCCTCTTAGTGTGAGAAGAGGATCCAAGCACACAGATCATTATTACATAGTGGCCTCAATACAAAGATACAGCTAGAAAGTGACGCAGGTCATCCACTTGAGATGTCTGTAAGCAGCACAAGCCTGTCATGCCATTTACCCTTCCTGGTTACCATAAAAAAAAAAAATCCAATCCAGAAGAGAGGATTTTAAACTTAAGCCACAAGGGTCTCCTACAAGCAGGTGATCTTGCATGCTGCTACCACCACCTGGTTCTGGTTCTTCCCAGCAAAATACACACAAGCAAAGCATAGGACACTCTTTCATCTGGCCATGCATTCTCCCTATGGCACAAAACAAACTTTCAGTGCTAGTGATCTCCAGTATTCACAGGATCATGAACAACATCACTGTGTTGCCTGCAGTGTGCTATATGCTTTTGTGCAAGATTCCTGTGTCTGGAAGCAATAATATAAGGCCTTGCAAGACCTTTACTGCACGACCAGTAAAACCAATAACATGGAGAGAATGGGATCCAGCTGACCATGGCTGCTTTCTTTGGTTTCCTAGGTCAAGAGGCTTTGTTTCCTTGAATGTTTCTTTTCTTGATAGTTCTGAAATCATTGGAAGGGGTTTAAAGAGCTGTAGAAATAATGCATAAAATTTGAGCTGCTCCCTAGAGATGTTACAGCATGCTTTTCTGTAGCAATAACAGCATACCAAATACAAGCCAACAACTGTCAGTTTTAGTTTCAGTGAAACTGTGCAGGGTTTAGCAAATCAGGATTGTAGACCCTGATCTGCAACCAGAGCTTGTATAAGTCAAACACATTTACTCACTTGAAGATAGTATTTAATTAATCCCACAAATAAGAGATAATTTGGCAAAGTACTTGTTTCCAAGGCAGACAATGCATCTTATATCATGGAGAATATTGTTTTCTTTACCATCTTCGCCATTCTCTCTGGCAGAGGTAACAGAAGGGGCTGCCCAAAAAAAGGAGATCTGTCGTTCAGTATCGTACAAACACAAAAGATAAACCCTGCTCTGAAAAGAGCACTCTATACATGACAAAAGGCAGAGACCAAAGAACAAGGTAACTATTCAAAGAGCAGAACTCAAATGTGTGAAGCGAGCTCATTTATTAGACAAGTAATTATTACACCAATAGGAGTATTTCTTGAATTGCACTGCCCTGTGAGTATACAATATGCTTCTGAATTATAAGACCTACACTGAGGACATGTTTGCCTAGCCCTTTGCCACCTATTCAGCAGTGCTGTATACACTTTTGATGCTTCACAAAGAAATAAATAATAGTGATCAAGCCATGTAATTTCATACACTTATTAGGATAGAGATAGCAAGGGAAATAGTTTTTTATTTTGCCTCCAGACCTCCCAACTACTGGAGTCACAACCAAGTAGACGGCAGAGGCAGCTGCAGGCGTGTCCACCAGAATGGGGGGGGGGGGGGGGGGGGGACCCAAGACACAAAACTACAAAGGGAGAAGTAGAGCGCATGAGTGCACACTCACAAAGCACCG
>JANIJG010019622.1:69824-98045 GCA_024611175.1 Megaceryle torquata
AGAGATCAGGAAGTGGTAGACTAGGGCAGAAAAAACAAAATAAAACACACAAAACCCCCAAAACAAACAAACAAACAAGAAACCTGAACAACACACAAGTTGAATTGGACTTCAGATACCAAGCACCAGTTATTTTCAGCTCACAACAGCTGCTCAAAGCTAAGTATACCTGTTCATACCTTGTGAGTTATTGCAGGTTAGACGACTTTTTTTTTTTTTTCTTAATTTCAAGTGTACATAGCATTAAAGTAGATGCAAAAATGTATCAGCTTCTAAAAGCAGTGCAAAAATCAAACTGTAGTCAGAGCTGTGTTCACCCTCTCCGTGGTATAGGCACCAGTCTCTCTAGGCACAGATATGTCTCACCCCTGTAGCACACATGCAGATATGATTTCCAGAGGAGCAATCCTATTTAGTTTTGCTGATTCTCAAACTTGAGAGTAGTTATGCATCTTCATGTGGTATAGGATGTAGGTTCACTGAGTTTCTTCCCATTATTATTTATGCCAGCTTCTGCACAATATGTTATAAAGATTTTGTTTAACAGTTAAAAAAGTAGAGTGAGGACACATGTGGCCAAGGGCATCAAGAGAAGGAGGGAGCCCTAGTGAAGACATAGCCCTTATTTTTCCTCATATCTAATGAGCTGAGTAGTGAAAGCCCCACAGGGGAGAGGAAGGGTCTTCCAGTAAAAAGTAAAAACCACACTAATCCATTGAGCCCAGCTCCAGATGACCTGGATTCAGAATGGAAAGCAGTAGGCTACTGTTGGTGCCAGGTTGCAGAGGAAACATATGGGCATCATCTCACCAATGCCAGAGAAGCAATTTGGCACACTACCGTTACCATGCATTCATTACCATCCACCACCTGCAGATCATCCCTCCTTTCTATTTATGCCACACTGATGCTCATTAGAGGTTTTCCTAGTTCTTGTCATTACAACTAGATGACTAATGCTGCTACTGACAGTGGTTTGAGCTAAATTAGCTGGCTTTACTCTACTCAGTCCTCAGTGAGTTGTACCAGCTGTAGAGATGGAAGTTGCTCCAAGACCATTAGGAGGGATACTTTTTTTAAAAAGTAAAAAATAAAAAAAAATTTTAAAAACCACACACACACACACACACACAAAAAACCCAAACAAACAAAAAAAACCCCCCACACCAAACAAAAAAACCCCCAAGCTCCACAACAATTGGTTGTGAAACAGTAAGGAACTATACTTTATGACATGCTACAGAATAAAGTTGAAGAATTTTGAATAGTTAGCTACCATTTACTCTACTTTTACTATGGCAACTCATATGTGTCTCTTTCAAAACACACCAATTTGGCCTCCACAGGCTCTTAAGCATCTTCTTTGCATCTACTGGCTTGACTAGAATTGCTCCCTATAACAAAAGCATGAATTTTTTTCTGACAAAACTTTTTGGAAAAGTTTGTGATTGCCATATCCTAGCTATCTCAAATGAAAGTGTATATTACAGGCAAAACAATATTAAAAAAACTTCCCCTCCCCATTCCTCTCTAGTAGGCTTACCACTATCAACAAAATAAGAACAACGGGGCATACATGATTCAGAACTGCACAATAAGAAGAGTAATAGAAAGAAATATCAAAACTATCCATAACCCATAGAAAACAACAATAACAAAAAAACCCAAAGCACCATGAAAAAAAAAAAAAACCAAAACAACAAAAACCCAACAACACAAACCTCTTCAAAAGGGAATGAACAAGTCAGTTAAATTGGAGATTGAGTCTTTGGGCTTTAAACTGGGAACCATGGAAGAGGGAAAGAGTTACCAGAAGCCCTGTGAGGGAGTGATTGCATTGGCAAGCAAAGGGCTTGGGGTGACAGGAATTAAATGGAACACTAAACAAAACAGGGCTTAAGTGCTTTTACCTCAGCCACTTGCATGTAACCAAGGAAGTGCTTTTATAAGTCCATAAGTAGCAAAATGAATACTTGGGTAAATTTGGTCTCATGGCTGAACGGGCCAAGGGCCCTGTTGATACAGATTGTGGAAAAGGCTGAATTACCAAATGCTTTCTTCACTTCACTATTGAGTATTGCAACACTACTCCTGAGTATCTATGCAAAATGAACAGTCATAAAAACCCAATCTATTTTTACAAAATCCCTCTACATGTCTTTGGAAGGCCCAGGAACTCAGAATCATAAGATGAGGTTTCGTTAAGTAAGAACACTACCATTGATCTCTGAGGGATGATTCCATTCTCTAGATTACCTGGGAGAAGCAGCTAGTGAGCATCAGAAGAATTTTCCTCAAAACACTTGTGAGCTCTCACTGCTTTCAAGAAGGGGGAATAGTCATCTTTCTGACATGCTCTTATTTCACAGGATTTTGTACAATTGAGACTTATTGGGCACATTTCTAATATCAACAAGATGACAGAACTAGGATATGCCTATGTCTATAATAGAGACTCTCAATTACCTATAAACATTCATGGTGCAGTTCTGGTAATTAAGTCTGGAAAAAAAAAAAAAAAGGTTATGATATAGCTATAGTTGTTCCAGGAACAGAAGTAGAGAGCCAGGACTGCCAGATGGATAATTTTCTGCAAGTTATTTGTTCAGCATACTATCGCATAAAATTCAGATAGAATGTAACACAATAGGACTACATAATAATTATTCTAAATCTGTGTAGTTTAGGAAAAAAGATGAGTTCCCTTTTGTAGCTCTGAGCCATCCACATGCTTTTATAACTGAGTTCGGGGAAAGTTTACTTTTTACTTCACTAGCAACTTCTATCAGACAGCCCTCTTCAGAAAAAAGCAGTAGGAAGTTTCAGAATTGTAAAGTCCATTCAATTCTCTTATTTTCTTTAAGGTGTTAGAAAGAAAAATACATTATGTTCTCAAAGTACTTTTTCTTAAAAACACACCACCACACCAAAACCTGTCCTTTACATAGTAAGCTGAGAAAGTAAATAGGTTTTGCATTCTGGTACGGCCACATGGTACATCCAAATCTAGCAACAGAGGTTTCATCAGAACCATCACTTCCTGAAAATAATTTCAGGATTTAGGAAAGGATTTTTAATCCAGCATATCGCTTTGTACCTCCAGATGTCACTCCTGGAGCCAAATTTCTAGTTTGAATAGAGCAAAGTGGTCTTAGAGTCACCACTGCATTATCATCCAGAACCTTTAAAACATCACCATCTTAAAATCTTAAAGGAAAACTCCTTCTATTTAGAAGGTAGATTGAGAGACAATTTCATCTTGTACACATGGTCAGTGTAAGAAAATTAATTCCTACCTTACTGTTTCAGTGGTCTAACAGCCATAGTACGTTCATTTAGAAACATTCATTCAGAAACATAGACAAAAGTCTAACCTTTACTAGTTATTCTTCAATCATTACAAATGCAGTATAGTATATAGTCAGAGACCTAGAGTGCAATGCTATCCTCAGCTTGATAGATTATCTAGTGGCACTGCTAAACCAGATATAGGAATATGACACCTATGCTATAGCACTGATAGCCAGCTATCATGACCTGGACTCACACCCTCTGCTTTGTGATACCTCACTACTGTGTGTGAATCCAAATCCTAGATAGACACAGCTCTCCATGCAGGAGAGATTGAGACAGAAAGATCACTGGAAGTGTTCAGACTGCAGACTACACACAAGCCACCTCCAGAGCAATTGAGGCCATGCTCTTACCTAGAGTATCTGCTACATGAGATGAACATGGCTTGGTGGTCATCCAGCAGTCTCAGTATTTCTTACAAAATAGAAACCAAGTATCTTGCTTTCATGACTGTGGGGGAGTAAAGCTTAAAACATATCCCAGGTGCGAAAAAGCCAAAAATTCTGATGAAACCAAGTCACAACTGATTCTAAATAAGTTGCAGTTACAAGTAAGCTTTTTTTCTCAGTGTGCTGTAATATATTTTTAAGGGGTTAGAATAAACTGATTAAAAAAAAAAGCTGAATGCAAACAGAAAAGCAATGCATGTTGAATTATGTGGTACACCTTGAGGTAACAGGAGTCATCAACATCATCATACACTTTTCATGTGGTTTAAATCTAGCGTTTTAAAAGATGCCAACAGCTCATTAAACTCATACCTTGATTTGAATGAGGTTCAGCATACTTTAGAATGAGATATGGGATAAAATAGCCTTGTTTCTGCTGAACAGGTCCCTACTTATCAATTTCAAAGGGAATTCTGCCGTAGTAGAGCTGATTGCTCCCAGGCAATGCTACTGCTGCTAACCCAATTCAGTGCATGCTGACTTTTAGAGCAGTAAGAAGCACTATTCAGTGCATCTTCCTAGATTAATTTGACAGTCATCTAGACAACTCATCCAGATTCTTTCCACAACTTATGAGAATAGAAAAACATGTCTATAGAGCAATTTGTTCCATTCTACATCTTTCTGGAAGTGTCACCTGGCCTCCACTGACTATAGAAGGACCCTAGAAACTTCACTTAGGCTCTATATCTAAATAAGATGGATTTCAACATCTGAAGATTCTTGATATTTGCATTAGTGGCACGATTTATTTTCATACTAGTAGTTATAATAATTTAAAAGAAGTTGCTTGGTATACATAGACAGTATGTGTAAGAATTATTTCATTCACATAACTGAGTGGGTATATTACCAATACATCTCCAAAAGGAGGGAGGAAAAAAAACCAACCCACCTCTGAAAAGTGAAAGGTTATCATACTCCAATAATCGTGTCTCTAAAGGTTGACACTAGATTGCTTCCCTACAGTTTCCTATTAGTGTGCTGCTAATGAAAAATTGCAAGTCCTTTCTTTTGTTGGGCATCTAATGAACCTGATCTGTTTCAGTCTGCAGCCCATGGCTCTATATAATTTTATCCACAGCAGTGAATGTCAAGTGCCACTCCCATCCCTCCCTGTGTTCCTAAAAACCTAGCCAACTCAACCTCTGGGAGAAAGGAAAAATGCTAACAACCAAAATTACAAATACTCCATTGTTTTATTACAATATGCTTATTTACATAAATGCTCTCTATGCATCTTATTGGATCAGCCTGACCAAAACAAAATTTGCATTTAAATAGTATCACTATAATTGACATCAAGTACCTGGACTTATTTTCATACTCTTATTTCCACACATAAGAGGCAGGGAAAAGCTTTCTCTACTCAAGAGAATAAAAGATCAGTATGAGATAATAAGCAGTTTCTCAGATCTTATTTTTATTTTTTAAGTTCTCCAGGGACCCTGCACTTTTTCTCACTTGAAAAAGTGTGTTAATATAGGAAACAAAGCAGAGAAAAAAATCAGACTCAATCTAGTCAAGGGAAGACTGAATCCATGCACATGATCTTGTAATAAAGACAAGAGTTACTTTTGATAGCATCTCTTAGTAGAGGCATCATAGCCAGAAGATACAATCAGGGAGCAGTGGCCATTGCATTTTTAAATCGGGACAGCTGTCATACCAGTAATCATACACTGGGAAGCAGAAACTCAGGTCTAAAGTAGAACGGGTATGTTACCAGAGACTAGAATGTCAGCATGTCAGAACTGAGAAAGACTATCAAAGGAAGAGTTACTGGAGTTTCTTTGAGCACCACTCTGCTGCAGAAAAGGCATGGGACTGCACTTTAGAGATAAAATGCAAGAGGTAGTAGTCCTGCTCTCCTCTGGGGGACAGTGGCCACACAGAGACAAGCAGAACAAGCAAGGACTAAACTCCACCAGATACAAGAATTGGATTTGGTTCACAGAACACCTTTCTGCTTTCATGCAGTCCAGAAAGAATACTCCCCTCTGGATGCGAGCCGACAGTAGCTTAGTAGCCTTACTACCTGAAAGTATCCGATAGACATACATTTTGCTACAGGAAGGATACAAATTGGAAACTGCTTTGTCATCTCAAAAGTTAAGTCCAAAACAGAAGGAGATAATGAAAGCTTCATTTCATGCAGCTCTGGATTACAACACAAAACACTGCTTGGGTGAAGAACAGGAGTACAGTAATAATTATGGGATAATGATTATGCTTTTATTTGAGGTTGTTGTTGGCTTTTTCCCTACGACTCTCTTCTTCATGCCATTTCTCATTCAGAAAGCCACAGAAGCAAGTCATTGCTGCATGACAAAGCTTCCAAATGAAGTATTCAAATGAGATGAAGGATCATTAATTCCAAAAGAGGACAAAAAATATAGCAATATTCAAAGAAGAAAACCTTGAAACAAAGAGATATATGAACACAGTGTAACTGTTCCAGCTAAAGCAGCATTTCTCAAGGTATAGGCCACAGAACACCAAAATGCTCACAAAGGACATCCCTCTTCAGACAAAGGGGTAGTACCTCAATTCCCCAAAGAATGACACCAAGCACAGCCATTCCAGTTATGGGCTGCAAGGGTTTCACAAGAAAGGGGTAGTTAGCAATTGCTAATGCTCCAAGTCACAGCAGATTTTAAAAATTCCAAAAGTGTTTGGTATGGGGAGGGCAACCTCTGAGAGCAGAGGATACAGACCTTTACACAGATGAACTGATGTATACATGACCTTTATAAGTCCTGCATTTTGTTAGCCTCAATGTTTCATGAGCACAGGGACTGCAAGGGATTTACTTGGTCAAATACTTTGTGGCTCAATAACAGAAGGAGGCTCTATGACATTTAAATAAATTCAACTCACCCCTTGCAATATCAGGAGCATGTTCAGTGTTTGATTTCTCAGTTTTTTCTCCTAATAATTAGGCGAGAGATTTAAAAAAAAAAAAAAAAAGACAAAATTCACAACTAAGTCCTAGGCAGAAAGAAAATTATTTCAATACCATCCAAAACTAAAATGCCTTGCAAAAATATAAATGCAAGTAAATAAGATTTGACAAAGATCAAATGCAGACAAATAAAATACTTGCAAGGCTTAGTCCTCATACTAACATTATCTAGACACTTTGCCCATCCCAGTAGCATCCTTTTGACCCAGTGCAATAGGAGATACTGGAAAGCAGGTCTAAGGCATTCCCATCTGTAATGGCCATTTAGGAGTTGCTACCTCAGCTGAGTTGACCACTTTTCCATCTCAACATACCTGCTATGACAGAGACCTCGTAAAAGTAATCATTTGCTCATTGTTTCATCCTTTCAAGGACAGTCAGCTGTACAGGTACTACAGTTTCAGGACATCAGCTCAAGAAATCAACTGGACTTGACCGGAAAGCAGCCCAACAAAAAGCTTATCAGAGGATCCTGCTCCTGCATAACTCTGCTCCAATAAGAGTTAAAAATTCCTGGTTTAATCCCGTTCCTTTTATTACCAACCCACCAATAAAAAGCTCCAGAATGGTAGTCCTGGACATCCAAAATTCAACACTCCTTAAATATTACTGGGAATATGTCCAAATCAGTGGAAGTAAGTGACCTGCCAGGCCTCAGCATATCTTTATCAAGAACAGTGTTTGTTCCATTTATTGTTATTCATTTACACAACAGAGTAAATCCTTTCTTCCCAAACCAGAGACTTACAATGCTGAACAGCAAAGCAAGAGTCCATTTCTGCATAAAGTTGTTGTCCATCTCTTTTTATGTATATCTGGTCATAATCACTGTGGCATAAATGATTTCCCAAAGGAATAACAGCTCGAGCAACATCTTATCCACACAGACATTAAAAAAGTTTTGTCGTATTGGGTTTTTTTTTGGTGAGTCTTTTTTTGTGTGTGGCTTTTTGGTTGTTTGGTTTGGTTTTATTTGTTTGTTTTGTTTTTTAACTTGACTTCTGATGGATTTTGTACCCATGAAGAGAACAGTTATATGGGCAGGAAGAAAAATTTTGCAAACAGAAGACTATAAGAATGCAAATATTTAGTATTGCCTGAAGTGTTCTGCAGAGCACGTTTCTCTGCAAAAGCATCCTTATGTTCTATAATGTTGTTAGTAAAGATGTTTTCAGTTTCTTTCCAACTCTTCTGTAGATAGTTAAATGACTATATAATTAGTCCCAATCCTTCTAATCCAAATCAAGCCCACTATCAAGACTTCCATTGGTTTCAATCTGCCACTACCAGGAAAAACCCCAAACATTAAAGTTTTATTTCAAGCAGAAGACACTGGTTTTAGAGGACACTAGAGTAACACAGACACAGGTCTCTGTTGCAGAATTTTCCTTGAAACATTGTCTGCCTTAAATGTGCTTTGATCTAGAAGCTTGGTGGGGTCTTCTCTGGAGCCCCAAACCTGTATTTCATGCTGTTTACCTCTACCTTAAATTCAAGGTCTTAATCCTACAAGACATTGTCCATACCTGTGAAGATCACATGGGATAAACACAGGTTTTCAGGACCAGACTCCAGTCTCTAAAGCACGCCATCCACCACTGGATTAATCCCATCCAGCCTTAAAACATGAGTAAAGTACTCTATATACTGCCACCAGATATTATAGCATTCATTCTCCAGAAGTGTACTGCTTGAGCTCAGAATTACTCCAGTACTTGGCTTACCTACCAAATTTGCTAGATCCACATCTACCTTTCATTTTTGTATTGTTCCTGAAAACTTCAGGCAAAAAGAGAGACCATCAAGGAAAAAAGCCTCTTCTACAGAGGATTACCAATTCCACGTGTAGGCCTTAGAAAGTGTTCACATAGGGCAGGGAGAGGAAAATGCCTCCAGTCCAGAGCACTCCGAGTTACATGAATGATTTCCAATAACCTCAGACATGCTCAAACTTCACCTAATCATGATCAAAGACATAGGAGTACTGATGCGTTAACCTTATTTTATTTGCCTCTTTAGTATCTGGCATACAGATGTTAGCTCAAGAATTTGCAAAGGCATGGTTTGCAACACACCACACAAAATAATTTAAGGCAGTTTTCAATACAACTGGGATAATTAATCTCATTCCTTGTAAACAAATAATGCCCATGACTCCAGTAATACTAGCTAAGTCTCTTTTAAGTGCCGTATAAAAAATATTAGTGGTAAAACACTTACACTGAAATTTAAAGTCCACTAGTGAAAGTGCCAACATTTGCCTCTGCCTCTGCATAAACAGCTACAGCAATTTTGCACTGCTACCTTTACCAAGAACATAAACCAAAAAAAGTGTGTTAATTTCATGTCAATTTAATTCAATAACAGCTTCAGTAAATGCCTCAGATCTTTTATTTATATTCTAATTTGTCAGGAACTGTAGGTCTTAAAAGGTATCCAGTCATTTAAATTGATATAATTTCTACCAGAGTCAAAATGGCCACTTACCACTCTCCATTACCTACAAACCTCAGTCATTCCAATGACCTACTAAAAATTATGATAAAAAAGTTAACATTGTTCTTTCCTTTATTTGATGCAAGTTTTTACACATCTTTCACAAGCCTGTGTGTCTTCCAGCTCAGCTATTAATGGGTACAGGAAAATAATCTGCCTTGTTTCACAGACTTATTACAGGCCAATGTCCTTGTCAGTTCTGACAAATACAGCAGCGATTACTTTTTTCTACCAAAATACAGAATCCAGTTAGAGGTTGAATTGTTGCTTTTCAAAGTCAATTCCCATCCTCATACTAGTCCAGATGAAATGATCCACTAATACACTCAACTATTTCAGGTTACAAATAGCAAAGTGCTCAGTTCCCAGCATTGTAAATGGATATATCAAGAGCCTGCCTCACAGGGATCAAAACTCAACACATGTATTTTTGGAAGTTTATAATTTTCACTTCCTCCAGTAAAAAAGTAAAGTTCTCTACAGACTGTTGACTCTGTTCCCTTGAAAACCTTTCATGACACCATTACTTATTAGCTGCTTTTTAAAGTTATTTTTAAATAAACTTCATTAGTCTGTTCTCCATCTAGATATCAAGCCATTAACTTCAGATTTGTCTTCATGATCCAGTTAAATAAAGTGACAGGTGTTTGGCTTTGAGCACTCAGCTTTGTCATATCATGAATTAAAACTGTCACCATGACACTTCACATGAACTGGATGGAGTGTAGGCATTGCATCAGGTCATCGACTTCCTGTGTCTACTCCTTCTTTGATATTTATCCAGTCAGGTCATCCTAATGTAGACATAAACCTGATGGCCAAGTCATGTTTCAGTGACCCAATTTTTCCCCTTGCACATCCTGCTCTGCATGCAAGGTGACTCCTTGCTCCATTTCATGCTGGAACTGTCCCAAGAACTTTCAGTCAAATATGATGGAGTATCTCTATCCTGAGGACAGTAGGACCCTGCACTGCTAGCACCAGCTGTTTTGCTCATCTCTTCTATAAAGCACATCAGCATCAACCTTATGAAGAACTCACTCCAGTTCCAACTCATTAATGACACAGAAATAAATAGCTTTTGACCTACTGAATTGAGTCAGTTGAGGCACATTTAAATTTCATAGAGAAACACCTCATTCTACTTGTACAACCCTACGGACATGAACTTTGAATATCCATAACTGAGGATTAAACCATTAACAGTATTTCACAGCACTTGAATTCACTCCTTTTGTCAGGCTCCCTCTTTCTGCCTGTTTTTTTTTATATCCTTAGTGTCTAAAGGACATGTTTAGCACCCAGAGAACAGCAGATTCTAAATGTTACTTGGTTCCATTAGCAAGTCATCTTGTCCATTCCTTTCACCTTGCATCTCATTTTTTGTATTCTACCAGGTAATTTTTCAGTTCTTTTTTACTTTCCCACCTCCTCCTTGTCAACAACACCACTACCATTGCCCCCCTCCTCATCTATTTCAGATTCACTGGGAAGCACCCCAGCCCTCCTTCGATATTCCAAGTCACCAAAAGCCAACAAATACCTCACAGGACCCTGAGGGGCTTTTGACAACTCTAGTGGGAACTGTGGCTAAAAGCTCCAGTAAAGATGTTCAAAGACCTCAAAAATATTATATCCTGTGAGATATAGGCTGGAACTCTTCCAAATAGAAAATCTGCCAGCAAACCATATCCAGGACTTCACAGCAAAGTCCAGATAAACACATTTGGATCAGCTATTCATCACCTGCTGGGGAGTTAGGGGATCAAGATTCTAGTGGGAGTTAATCTGAAAGGCCCCAGCAGAGATGAAGAGCTGTGCCCAAACATGTATCCACAGCTTTGTGAGGAATGGTGAGGCTGCTCCCTGGATGCAGGATGCCCAGTGCTGTGCCAGGCTGAGAACAGAATCCTTTTTTTATGTAAAGCAGTTATAAAAGCTGAGAATCAGCCAAGGTACCTCTTCACCGCACCTGTCCAGGTACCTGAGAACTCCCTGACCTGTTTCGATGCAGAAATTAGCTGACTTGCTTTAATAGTCTGAGCCCAGAGATCCTCACTCAGAGTCCAGAGATCCCCCAGAAATTCTGATATCCAGATCTTATAGATTTGAACTCTGAACTGCAGGCTTTCTTGAAAAGGCTCAAGTCTTTCAGATTACTTGGCCTTATACCTGGAAGGCCAGACATAATCAATATCCACTGGATTGTTGAGCAAAGAAATTTTTGCAGCTCTGGAATAATGTAGTATTTTCTTATTTAGAAAGCAAGAATATTGTCACATTTACTCTAGAATGAGTCAGAAGATAGCCTCTAGTATTTCAAGTTCATACTGTCTTCTTTTCGATGCATGCTTTTATGGCTCCTTTTATTCTTCAGAGTACATTTCCAAAAATAATGGAAAAAACCTTCAAAGCATATTGATCTTTTCCAGATGACTTTTCAAGTTTGGAGCACGCTTTCTGTAATTTGCAATATTGGCATCAACTTATGCCTCAGAGCTGGAGTATCTCCAGTTTGAATCTTTTGAACAGCCCAGCTAAATTTTTCTTTTTCTAAATCATTTGTCTCAAGCAATCTCTTCTTTACACTAAAATAATGCTAAAAAATTTATCAAGCACAAGTACTGTAGCTATGCTATGCAAGTAAGAAAGCTTGAGCTCAAACCCAATAAACTCTGAAATTAGAAATCAGAATATTTGTAGTACATCAAAAGGATGAGTGACTGTCTACAGAAGGGACTTATAGCATTGGAAGGTGTAACTAAATAGAAGATATACCTAATTTCTTCCTACACTAGGAAGGAAGCATGCTCCTAGCAGGCATCTCTGTCAGTAGCTTAGATAAGTATGTGACATTTCCCACCACCACCACATTAATTCACAAGGGAGCCTTTTGAAAGGAAAGTATTTAGATCAGGCAAATTTCAAGATCTACTCCATCAGCAATGGCTAATTGTGACAGATCTCGTATTACCTGCAGCTGTACCACATCTGTTTATTCCAGAAACAGCATAAATCCTTTTGTAGCAATTCTCAAAGCCAATGTTTTGCAAAAACTCTCCCCCCCTGCCAAAAAAAACTACTTTTTTTTTTAATATTATATAACACCAAGACTTAGAGGTGGTTTTGTTCTCCTAAGGAGCAATTGTCTACACGTACACAGATGCACACACAAAGAAAAACAATCCCTGCCCTGGAGAAGCATTATGGAGAGACACACACTACAGAAAAGAAAGCCCCAGCATCCTCTCTTCACAGACAGGGAAGCTGTCATGATGAAATTCAGTGACTGACAGTATACCTGCAGTACAGCTGGAGCACATGATTGTTAACCAGCAAGCCAGCTCTGAACAGAAGACATGCATGTGTAAGCACAGCATTCAACACAGGCTGACTGCCGTGTTGCTGCAGCTGCCTTTTCTATTAAATACTTGAGGAAATTTAAGACCAGTTCAGGTCTATTCTGGCTGTAACGGTATGTTTGGCTCTGGGACCAGAGGCAGCCTTAATCAAGAGCATATAAGAAATCACTAGCAGAGCACAGTATTCAATCAGGTCGCCTAGATTACAAGCCAGGAGTTTTTAACCCAATATGTTTCTTCATTCCCCCCCATATTGTTTCAAGCACAGCCTTGAACAGTAGGAATAGAGAACTCAATTTTAGAATATTATTGGATTCTTTCCCTTTTGCTCTGTCATTACTGCAAGACTCCATGAAGCACTCACTAGGCATCTAGAAATACTGCTTAATTATTTAGCTTCAGCAAAGCAAGCTGCTTACCTGATCAGAGACAAGAGCTCCAGAAATCACAGGAAGAGGTTCTTTTCTGACATTTAGGTTGAAATTTCAAGAACACTGACATCTAGAACACCTACAGAAGTGAGCTGTGCTGATAAACTCAGTGGCAGCTTCACAGCCTTGGGGGGTTTGCAGGATGAGGATGCAGAACCAGTTTATCCAGTTTTTCCCTAATTTCTACTACAAATCTTCTATCTATGCTGATGGATATCCATGTAGAAAGAGCAAAGCTTGAAGCTACTACAAGATCCTCTCAAATAGCTACCTTCAAGCAAGAGACTACTCCCGCTATTTTACCCCTTTTTATTTAAAGGGTCACGCAGTGAAAGAACCTGCATGCAGTCCTTAACTCAGGCCTGCAGATGAAATCACAGGCAAAGCTAAGATAAGAAGTGAAGTTCTCAGACATGGTACAACTGCCAGCTTGCAATTACAATTTTGGTCTTAAAGTGACTGAAGGTGGCAGCAAAATGGGACAATGTGGCGCAGCCCTACAGAGAACATTAGAACCGAGCTCTAAATCCCACACAAAGCCAAGTTTGTTCATGTCTAAGTGGCAGAACCACATCCTTCAAGCAAGCCAGTGATGCACACAAAGCAAGAGAGGCAGTGGTGCAGGTCAGACCACCTACTTAGTCACTATGCCTCATTGTACCATTTGTTCCTTGTTTGTGCTCAGCAGCCTGATTCAGGCAGCTATTTGTCAGGCCATTTACATGAACCTTTATTCA
Organism: Megaceryle torquata; assembly: GCA_024611175.1. Classification (NCBI taxonomy): domain Eukaryota; kingdom Metazoa; phylum Chordata; class Aves; order Coraciiformes; family Cerylidae; genus Megaceryle; species Megaceryle torquata. The sequence goes on from JANIJG010019622.1 coordinate 83,619, forward strand.
GTAAAATAATAAAGCCCATGATTATCACTGTTTTAAAGAAAAACATAACAAAAGTGATGGCCTGCATCTCTAAGTAATTACTGTCTTTTGGTTAAGTCATCCTTGAAACACATGTAATCCTGATGCAACATCTGTAATGCTCTGTCAGGTTTCTCTACTCCTTCAATACCAAATTCACCAAGAGAACCCATTACTCCCCCAGTAAAACCTAAACTTTGAGCCCACACTGATCCTCACACTCCCAGCCTGATGCACGTAGCAATGACATTAGTCTCTGCCATTTCTGTTCCCTTCTGCCACTAACATCAGGGAAGAAATTAGCAGAGTAGCCAGCACAACTCTTCAGTCAGGCAAAGTTTGGCATTACATTTTCCAATCTTTATTATTAGGGAACCCTATAACTTTAGAGAAGTAATTACTGATGAACCTGAATAAGTTTGTAAATCTGTTATACTACATCTCACGTAGACAACTTATTTTCTCAGGGTCTGACTTGCATAGTCAGTCAAAGAAACTAGGGTAGGGTGAGGGGTCTGGAGGGAAAAAAGCCCTTTCTGCCTGCTACCCAAGTCATGAATAATGGCAGAAAACAAGAGAACCATTTTTTGGGTGGGATCCAATTCCCAGGGCCCGAGTATCTCCTTACCTCCCCCTTCCATATACTTCATACTGGTAGATTGCAGGTTCATTGTAAAGCAAATGGCTCATAAAAAAAGAGAAACTTAAGTCTCTATATTGAAATGAAGCAGAATTTTATAATGTTTGACTACTAAAATGGTTTTAAAATGCTCATTTCAGGCTTAATCATAAATTTGCCCATAAAGACAATGATAAATTTTAAATCTGATCCTTTAATTGTTCTATTTTGCAACTTTATGTTTTTAATACTGCCTCATCCCAGTACATGATGGATATGGCAGTTCAAGAGATGAGCACTCTCCTGCCTAATTCTGAGACATCAGAATCTATTGTGTTAGCTATTATTTGACATTTATACTGACATAAAAAGGAGACACTTCATCCCCTAGATTCCACTCTAACTTTTCTGGTTTTTTCCTTTATTTCAGCAGCTAATAATACTACCTACTTTTATTGAGTCACTTTACTTTTCCTTGTTTCCCTGCTAAGGGATTTTCTCCTCAAGAAAAATGCAAGCCTATCCTCATACATGGACCCATTTTTAAGGTGCAAGAAAGAGAAGAAAAGGTAGACAGGAGAGGAATGAGATGCTTGCAGAAATCATCTCTACAGAAATCACTATGAGTAATGCCTCATCTCCTCTCAAATCCTATTGTGTGCTATCCCAAGTGTCTCACTTAAACCATAACTAACAAGTAACAACAAAAATCCCAAACAGTAAGGCAAGGCCTGCAGCAGTATTTATGCTGCAGTACCAGGTGGCAAAGTTCACAGGCCCTTATGGCTATTGCTAAAACTCCTGAAGAAGCTGCAATTTCCCTTTCCAATTTATTTCTTGCCATTCAAAGCCTAAGGCCTGTATTCAAATTTTGCACTCCAGATTTACATACAGGCAAAATCCCACCAACTCCAGAGGCAGTTGCTTCATTAGAAGCTGAGTAAAAACAGCCGTGTCAGCAGTTGACAACTGATTAGTCCCTTGCCAGTTTGAAAAAGTGAAGAGGGATTTTAACTAAACCAAGTTATTTAATAAGACACGTAGAAGCAGGTCAGCTAACTGGAAAAAGTGATTTTAATAAGGAAAAAATCTAAGTTCTGATTCTGCCACTGACACAGGGAATTTTCCTAATGGTAAAACATTAGCTAAGGGATCACAGGAGCCTGTTTCAAATCCTGGGTGCATTTCCTTAATATAAGGGCTCCTCTAAATTATCATGGAAATTTAGTGAAAATGTATGCACATTTTCTTAACTTGTCTCATGTCTTGGTGGGTCTGGAGGGAACTGGAAGATATACTCCAAGACACAACGGAAAACATTGCCAACATAATGAAAAATATAAAAAAAGGAAGAAGCACGCATCCTAGAAATGTTTTGGTTTGCAAAATGAGTCACAAGATGTAATTCAATTAACAATAACAAACACCTGAATACCCAGACCACCCAGGTTAAAGATTCCCTCCGAATTCTCACATGATGTGTTTTTCCTCAGTTCACAAGTCATAAATCCTTCACTGTTTAGAAGAAATTACATTTGCTAATGAATCATGTAAGTGTACACTCATATATAACACTAGTTGCTTCTCTCTGGAGGACACAAGAGCTCCTGAAAACCATAAAGAATTGATAGGAAACAGGGTGCGGTTTCAAGTCTTCAAGTGTTGAATTCTTCATCTGACTTTCCAACTCTTGGGGCACCAGAAGCTGGTCCAGAGAGCTCTGTTCTAGTCTGGCCCATAGCAGAAACAGATTCAGTGCTTATACCACCATGAGAGCACTAGGGAGACCCAAGGGATTTATTTTCTCCAGCCTTTTGTTCATAGCCTAGGGTAATACTCTTATTTCTCCTCAGGGAATAATAATAGCACATGCAAATGTTGTACACCAATCTGAATTTGCTCTGGAAGAGCTGGGCTATTATTAGTTACAAAAATAGAGTTAATGGACCTTATGGTAAGTTTGTCAGGACACCAGGCAGCCCTCTGGTACCCTGAGCTCAGCTATGGTTTTAGCACTGATCATCATGAGATGGCAAGGCACTCCCTGCTCCACCACCTCTTGCTTTCTCTTGGAAGGCAGAAGAAAGGGGGGAATAAAGGCAGGGAGATGTTCAGGTGAAGAAAGGGATTATCTTTCTGGCACAGTGTCTCAAAGCCACTCATGCCACAATGAGATGGTACTCAAACCTGTCTGCAACTGCCAAAGAGGACTTTGGTCACGTTGAACTTGCCCTGTAAGTTCACCACTAAATGCTTACCTCATTTTCATGCCACCTAAGTGTATGTGCATGGACTCCCACTTGAAAACTAAACCCATTTTTGCCTTAATGCAATACAAGAAACACTGTTCTTGCTCACTAGTCTTGAGGCTTTTCAATGTGCAAGGCAACAGAAGTTAGATCCTCTGCAATAGCAACTAATGAGCTGATCAGTTGTACAGTTATTTACTGTTATTAAAAAAGGATTGTCACTATGGCAACAGGAGCAACTACCAGATTTGATTTCTCCAAGACACAGAATGCCTCTTGCAAGTGCACACAGTGGACTAACAAACAATCAGAGCTTTTCACAGGGTCTCCTAGGAAATACTTGTTTTCCATTGCAGAAAGTTCTGCTGGATAGTAGTCATTGTTTTGACTGAATTCATCACACACACTGACTCCTCAAAAAGAGGGAGTGGCCAAGGGAAGTTACAGCCAGAGTAATAAGGTCAGAACAAGACTTGTGGCACCTATGGGACTAAATCCACAATGACAGCAGTTTGTGCCACCTTTCAGGGCTCTGCTCCACCATTCTTATTTCAACTCAGCTTTCTTCCAGCTCACATCACCTGCTGAGGAGTCAGGACTCCAGCCCTAGACACTGCACCCTCCTAAGGGTGGAAACTCTTGCTTTTAACAAAGATCAAGGCAGCATTCCAGTTCATTATGCAACACTATGCAAAGCTCTTCAACACAGTCAAGGGGCCAAAAACACGTAGCAGAATAAGTAACAGTGTCAAAAGTAATGCTGATGCATTTTTATGCAGAAGTAGACTTTCACATGACCAATGATGCAGATAGATGGGAGAGTGCCTGCAAGAGCAGCAATTCTGTCCCTATCTGCATGTTTCTGTCTCCCTCTTTGTGCTGAACATATGGTCAGCTTTGCCTCCACAGGCTGTCTAATAGTTTATTGACTAAACAAATCTAACTCCCTAAAAAACAGCAATCAGGCTGCTTCTTGAAATGGCCTGTTATTTATGATTTCCATCAGGCTACAGATATCTGTAACCTAGTATTTCTGATGAAAATTCTGCCACAAAGGAGCAAAAAGAGACAGTCTAAGTCTCATTAAAATGTTCTGATTTGAAGGCAGATATTCAGACTTTATCCCCCTCTAAATTTGCCACAATAACATTTTTACTGAAGATGGATAATAGAAACAATTCTTTCTTCTATCTAGTAAGGAAAAACAAATAACAGAAGTGACTTGTTAAAAGCATGCCTTTAAAATTCTTCAACTTTTTAAGCTCAGAACTCATAACCAGAACCCAGCCAGTAGTTCATGGATGACAGATGAAGAACTATCTGTACCTGGAGTGAGCTCCTAACACATATTTGTGAGCTATACTGGTTATTTGGACCAAAACAAACCTTAAGAGTTCTGGAACACTAACCAAAGTATGGTTCTGCTTATCCCTTCTGAAGAAATATCTGCTTGTCTGAATTTCCTATCTTGATGGATAATATAGTACCTTGCAGACTCCTCTTGCAACTTACTGTTGTTTTCACAGAAGAGAGAAAGGAAAAAAAGGACAGTTGAGTGGTTCCCTTCTCTCTTCAGGACAGTTCCCTGGCCCTTTCAAGGCTTGTGCAGGAGCTCAGCAGTAGCCTCCTTTACACCTGGGGGAGGCAGATGGTAGTATAGGTGGCCAAGATGATCAAAGCAGTGGAGCAGCCAGCGGTCTTGGAGGCAGTAGTATCAGTAATACTACACTGTCTGGAGGACCACAGACCATGTGGAGAGTGCAAAATAAAAACCACTGGGCTACACAGCACAGGAACAAGAATGCCTCTATCAGCAAAGCTAAATGTAGGTCAAGAGATCAATGTTCTGACATTCATTATGTCAAGAGATCAGTGCTACACAGTCATCACAGAAACAGGCACATCCTAAAGAGCAAGATACAAATGTCTCCAAGAGTACAAGGAAATTAATATGTTTCAAAGTCATAACACTAGAGGCCATACACCAGCAGCCTAGACATATCATTTGGGCTGATATACTGCATGGGAGGAACATAAAGCCAAGGTACAAAGTGAGCAACATGTCTCTGGAAGCACTTCTCATATTGTGAAAGATGGAACTATTTCATCCTTCAGGACGTCGTAACACTGCGCAGCACTAGCCTTACACAAGAACATTTTGTCAACTAATCCACCAAGGCAGACTTCTCTTGTTCCTACTTTAAAGGATTCTGATGCACTATACCCAACACCTTTCTTCCCCATACATTTTTCTTTTCCTTCAAGCCAAGATACCTTAAGTAAAAAGTACCTTGTTTTCAACACCGCTTTCTTTTGTGCAAGCCTATGTCAGACCCCATTTATCTCCTGGTGGAAAATGCAGATACACCTTTCCAAATTTAACCCCAAGGCCTAGCCACAGCCTGGCTTATCTTCCTGCTTCTGACAGCTCCAGTTAAAAAACAGCTTCATGTTAAGAAAAAATGGAAGACACCTGGAATTAAAAGCAGCCTGCATCCTCTACTCTAGACTCCCAGTGACTCTCACACTGGACAGAAACACTCCTGCTCACAGTTTGCTCAACAGCCACATTAGCAGGCAGCTACCTTGGCAAATCAAATCTTGGAAGCAGGAAAAGTGGCCTCAGAAGTTGTATGCTCTGCCTAGCTTCCAAATCTGTAGTTGCTTTTGTTATGACAGGATGGGGAGTATAAATAAAGAGTTTGGGTTTTTTTGTTTGTTTGTTTTTAATTTAATTAATTCAGCCAAACAACTAAAGGCACATTCAGGTTTAGTAGGCAAAGTATTCCTTTCTGAGAAAGGGGACATTCCCAGCTCTGGAAGTTCTCCAAGCTGAAAAATAAAGGACAGGAGAACACTCAAAGCAAATCATTACCCTTTCCTAAGCATTCATGTAGATCATTGTTGGAGTACCGCACCAAACAAACTATCAGTATGGATATTATTAATCAGGCAGTGGCATGACAGATCTGATGCAGTGCAATGAAGTTAGCCTGAACTTGTCCCTCCTGTAAAGTTCTAGAACATGGACAAAACAGATGGCACTTCAACAGCTGAGACTAATATTGAGATTCCAGAGGTTGAAATCTTCTTTCCAATGTCATTTTGTCTTAGAAGCTTAGTGGCCCCATGTTTGGAGGATTTAATTGAAGCAAGGGAGGGAGTAGTAAAGTAGTAGTAAAACACTGTCCTTCCTTCTCACTGGTCACTGACAGTAGCCCCAATACCCAAACAGCTGAAAATTAAGTATTTTCGTCAAATGGAATTTTACATGTAGATGCATCAACCCTGCCCTTCCTTCCATATGACTAACCACCTCATTAGACCCGAGGCTGTCAGGCTACACAATTAAATGCCTAGGGGAACACAGATTGACTGAGGATTAGAAGCCTGGTAACCTCATCAGTAAGTGCTGAGGCACACCAAGAAGCACCCAGTTTCTCCAAAGGAAAATTATTAGACTGGTGTCCTTACATGAAACCCACAAGGACAAGTCAAGGAAAGAAGCTTTTCCTTGAAAGTCCTGCCAACTGAAGAGGATTATTGCCTCTAGTGGGGTAGGAACTCCTATAGGAGGCTGGGTAAACGGCATTTTAGGGTTCTGCAAAACTTACTATGGAGTGTTCAGGTGAAGAACTCTGGAAACTATCCAGGAGTAAGATGACAGAAGCAAACAAGCTATAAGAAAAGCTTCAGGTGGGAATTTCTATCTTATTAGAAATCATAGGAAGCTATAGAGAACAACCTCAGGTTGCTCCGGGATCAGGAGAGCTTATTTTAATTCCTTTCAGTAGGAAATTTCCATCAGAAAACATAGCCTGAAGTTTTGACTGAAAACACTCAAAGTGGAAAGAGTAAATAAAATAATCAAGTGTCACAGCCTGACTTAAATCACTGGGTATATGAAAATACTTGTTTTGTAGAAGAACCATTATACACTTTGGCCTAGGTTTTCACAGATATTTACGCAAAGTGTTCCCCCTCCCCCCTTTTTTTTACATGCAATCAAGTAATAATTAAATCTTAGTACTCAATGCACAATGCAAGTGCCTTACAATTTTGTGTGCATAATTAAAATTATAGACAAAATGGCAGCTGTGGCTATAAATGCAAAGTTTCAGCATTAAGTTCTATATCGTCAGGCGGGAGAGCAATTAGTTAATAGGCATGCAGAGTTTTTCTTAAAAGGCAAAAGCATTAATTACTATTTCTTCTATTTTAAATTGCTCTAATAGACAGATACCTCCCAGAGTACATCTAAAGATTCATTTCAGTTCAGGTATTATTTTATACAATTGAAATTCAGGCTTAAAATTAGCCAGCACCCAGGGAGTTGGTAATGACTGTTATTCCTAGTGGTTTCTTGGTTGTCTGTTTAGTTTTTTTTACTTAAGTAAATACCATACTCTTGAGGAGTAACTCACAAAAGGCATTAGTGATTCTGCGCTGCAGTTATCAACAAATACATTAATTTGTCCAATTCAGCAGTCCTTTCCAAAGCAGGTCTTTCTTAAAAGGTCCCTGACTATCCCAAGAGTGTTCATCCACATTGTGTTTAATACACACTACAGGATTTTTTTACTCAGCAGTTTATAGGATTGACCAACTTCAGAGGAAGGTTACTCAAGGGAAAACAAAACAAAACAACCACCACCAACAACAACAAAAAAAAACCCACTAAAAATGTATAACCAAAAAGCCCACAAAAAAACAAAACAACCCACAACTTTACAAAGAGACAGAGCACATAGATCAGCAACAAAACTTCAGACATGTCATGGAATGACAGTAAGGGAGTTGCAGTCTTTCCAATTTCAGCACCATGGAGTCTACCTCCCATTTCACTCGAGCAATACATGCTTGACAGAAGCCTTTTTTTGTGGGGGAAACGTTCATAAAAGCCACACATGTAGCAGAAGTTACATGGTAACAATCCAGGACCACCAGGAAGAAACAATGGTCTTTCCAGATAGGCACAAACAGGAAACCCTTCCATGAGGAGTGATGACTTTACATCACTTTAGGCAAAAACAATGTTGCTGGCATTATGATTCTGAAGTTACTCTGAATTTCATTATGTTTAATTTGGTTCCTGGCATCTCTAGTGAACAGCAGCTCCGTACACTAAGGCTCAGTGGCATTAGTCAGAAACAGAATTGTACTTGCCACCCAACACAGTCTTGGAGACCACACACAACCAAAGCCCTTGAGCTCTGAAGCTTCCATGCCACAGGACTAAGTCCATTACCAAACAGGAGCTCTACTGCTGCAAAGACTATACCCAAGCATGAGTTGGTGCCCATAAACTGATATGCCAAGAACAGACCTGTCCCTCACTCTCGTTTCCTGCCCTTTGCCAAGGTCACTGTTACCACACAGCAGCTCTCAAAGAGGAGCCTCCGAGATGCACCACCCCCTGCCAAGAATTGAGGTTAGGAACAGCCTAGGTGACCATTGCTAGGAAATTCAGGCTCCCACTCTGCCCCCAGCTGCCTGGTTATACAAAAATAATTATGCTGATTTTCAGAACCAGTTATACAAAAATAATTACACTAATTCCCAGAACCACGGCTACATTTAAGAGTACAAAATGCTTTCAATGGCAGAGCTGCAACATTCAAATGGGGAAAGTATACTAGTAACACTACTTATTCAGCTGCCTTTAAAAATAATTTAAAAAAAAATTAAATGTTCCCACCAGCAGAGCAAGAAAGGAATTGTTCGAGACAAGCTCTTATATCTATTACCTATATTTTGCATCACCAACAACCTTCCTTGTACATATATACAAGCTGAAGGTTTTGTTTCCTCCTTCCCAGGCTTCCCTGCACTGTTTCTAGACCTGCAAGAGTCTATTAAATTGTATAAACAGATACTGATTCATACTTAATAAAAGACTTCACCATTGTCACCTAATTATTGTTTTTACTAATTGAAATACTGTATGCAGATAGAGTCAAACACTGTGACACTAGATTGAAAGCATCTAAGCAATTCATCATATTGTTAAAATATGCAGGCATGTTTCTCAGCACTAGAATATCTCCTTTCTAATTTAGATGTGAATTAGGCACTGCTGCAAGTTTGTGACTCAAAGATAATTGCAAAACACTTTTCCTGGCTTTTTGTGTTTTCAATTTCTGATTGCTGCAAGTTTAATGGTAGCTGTAATTCTCTGTGCTGCCCCAGAAGTCCCCAAGGGGTGGGACACAATGCCAGTTTCTCAGAAGTAAACCATTACACTTGCTTGCTATGAAGATCAGAAAGTAGAATAAATGTGAAATGGAATGTAATTAAGAACTCTCTTGCCAAGAACCATTTCCTCCAGGACATTATTTGGAATGTCTGAGCATTTTGATGAAAGCCAGTGAAGACCAGTCCGCTGGCCAGGTACCAAAGGCTACCTCTCATGATCATTACTTAAAAATTAAGAATCCCCATCAGTTGTCTACTCACTGTAGATTATGCTGACACACAGAAGCGTACTAAGTTGCTTAATGTTGAGTCACATAGGTTAATTCACAACAGACAAGTACCTAAATTCCCCATGAGATAGGTTAGAATAAGGAAAGACAAATAGGCTTTTCAGAATGTAGTGCCTTGGCCAATTTCTCATACTGAAGTCTAGAAAACAATCGAAGGGTGTGTTGGGGTTCGGTTTCTTTTGTTTTGTTTTCTTGTTCGTTTGTTTTTGTGTTGGTGATGTGTTTAAGAAAAAGAAAAGCCTAACTGTAGTACTCAATAGCGTTAGCAGCTGTTTGCAGTCACTTGAGGAGAAAGGGGGGTGGGGAAGTCTCCTGTTTTATGAGATGATTGAGATCAATTAGAGAACAGCAGAAGCAAAATTGCAAGTAAGATCTTGGTACCAAATTGCTGTAAATCTGTAACAAACCCGTATAATGGGGATTAAAGTGTAGCCACTTAAACATACTGCAATTAAAGACAGCGAACAACATCATCAATGTTAGAAACTTCTAACCCAGAACAATTCCATGAGCCCACACCACAACAGACAATTTCCTATTGCAACCATGCACTGAACACCCAGACCACACCACTCAGTTTCTATTAAATAGGGGGAGCACATCCACACAATCCCTGAGCATTCCCCTTACTGAGTCTCTTCAGCTTTGAAGCAAGCCAGCACTGAAACTATCCGAAGTACCTGGGAAGGGCTCAGTCCTCACTGCCTGCACATTCTACTGAGTCAGCAAAATTTCAGTGCCATGCCCAGAAACAACTGGACTGTCACAGCTGCTGGCTGATCACCTCAGACATAAAGTTGTGTTGTCAGGAATAATGAAAGTATTTTAAATGGAATTCCTGACAATCACAGCAAAAGCCTCACGTACTCAATGGTGCCAAGCTATCTGAAGACAGAATTCCAGATCACCTTCCAGCAAGTACTTCGGTGACTCTTCATCTTATCCCTGCCTACACAGCCATCACTTTAGCTATTCTTCAAGCCTAAAATTCTTTGATTTCTTTAAAGTACGTAACTCCCTTAAATACACAGTAAAGTTTTGTTGTACATAGGGCCCTGTCATCACAGAAGTGATCTATAATTATTCAGCTATTAATTCATAAGAAGGAGATCAAAAGATGAACAAGCAAAAACTGCTCTTGAAGTGAGGACAAACACACTTGCAGGGCAGAAAGTATGGAGGGGTAATGGAGCCCCCAGAAGAGGAATACAACAGAATTACACATCAAACACCTCATCAGTGCAGGCTGAGCACAAACATAATCATTGCCAAGCCCACCACATTCAGCCTCCCAGATGTAATTAAATCCCCTGAACCATACTCAAGTACAAATAGATCCTGCATCTCTTCAAAACACAGTCAGCTGTAACAAAGCTTAAGGGTCCCAGAAACACACAAAATGAAACCCAAATTTGGAACTTGAGATTATACAAGAGTAATTACAAATGAGGAAAACAGGGTACTTGAAAGGCCACAACTAGGGAAAGAAGAGTAATGGGGACATGTCATCTTTTAAAAGGAAAGAACAAATGTTATACAGTAACCTGTTCTAAAGCCATCCAGAAAAGTTAACTATTCCCTGCACGCGACCTCCAGCCTATGCCTGCAAGAACCACAGCCATTTCAACCCCTCCTCAGTTCATACAACTGAACAAAGGGGTGTCCCAAGATGCATTCCCCTTCTTCACTTGTGTTATTTGGGCCTAAACTTAACTACTCATAAAGACCTTTTCTTCACTCAGTCCACTGATGTGCACTCAACAGGCTATCATACTACATATCTGGTAGTTATGTAGGTATCTACATATTTCTGAAACAGAGCAACATACATAACATGTCTGGCATATCTAAGTCAGAGTTCACCAGAAGAAAGAGGTACAGACACACACTGTCTGACAAGGGAGAATGAGCTTCAGGTATATTCCTCCACAGAGATCTGGGAGTAGTACTTCATCAGCAGCTCCACAAGGCCTTCACTGTTCATAGCTATATATCTGCCAGGCTTCCTGTTCAAGTCTAATGGCCATGCCCACATGCATCCACTTCTTCATGCACCACACTTTTTATAAGCATTGCCAAGTATTTACCAATTTGCTCAACTTTTCAGTTTACTTGCTGAACAAGGTCTTCACCCAGTCAGACCATTACTCACACAGCAGTGTTTGTTAGAAACCAAAACAACATATCATTCATACTGAATTCTACATTTTTGTCAACCTCATCCCTCCAACACCTCATTTTTCCTCTTTAGCCTAGCACAGCATTTTCCTGAAATTGGGCATAAAACTGACTTTTTTTTTTATGATTTACTGATTTACTTCTTTTAGAGGCCACTTGCTATGTACTAGATTAAAGCAGCCCTACCACATACATACAAAAAAAATAGCCTTATTTCCCCTCGCTCTCATCCCATTATCCTTCCACTCTTTGAGAAGGACCCACTCCCTACTGAGTAACACACTCCATTTATCACAGACTGCAGAGAACCCTGTTACAGGACTTGACTGTATGTTGCAGCACCCCATCGTCTCCTCTGCAGGTTACAGAGGAGTGCAAGTGTGTAATTAATTACGCCCTAATGTTTAACATATTGATTTTTATCTATTAATCACCTGAATAGTCAAACCAAACCAGCTTGACAGATGTCTACTGCATTACACTAAACTAAAACTGGGATAGATGTTTTGGCTTTTCATATTACATAGTTAAACAAAAGCCTCCAGCTACTACTATAACATGCTGATAAATCAAAGGGTATATTTGGTTATGAATTAATGATTCACAAGTAAATTGACAAGGAAGTGTCATTTAACATACAAGGGAAAAAAAACACAACAGAAAATAAAATACTCTTATACAATAGACATTCCATCACTAATTGATTTGCACTGTGTTCTACCTTCACTTTTTGAAAAGCAGTTTGATGCATTCTTTGCTTTCCATGTCCTATAAAGCTTGACATGCTCTAAAGTTTTACAGCTACCACTCTGAAACTAGAGTAAGTCTCAGTCTGCCAGATTCAGTGGACAGCATAACAGCTCAGTTCATTTGTCAGTCTGCAGCTCAGAATTCATCCTGCATCTTCCAACATCTTATCCCTTCCAACTAAAGGTTTCAGATGACAACTGAAGGGCAAAACTAACAATTAAAACAAGATATATTAAAGACAAATAGCATTAGCTCTGCAGCTTCTATCAAAAACACCAGGTAAAACAGATCTTCAGCACAAGCTCTGTAATAGTTTATTTACCATTCTGAGAGAATAAGAGGACACAGGACAAGAAGAATTTCCTATGATGCTCCTGCCACGTGTTTTGCAGGTAAACAATACGATTCATTGCCTCTATTAAAAGTCCCGTCTATAAGAATGTTTCCTTTCAGGAACACTGATGCACCATTCGAACAGGAGGATCTGAAAGACCTAATACTGGACCATAAGCCACATTTGAGCTTTACCCAAAACTACTTCCTACAAAGTTACAGTTTGCTGAGGCTCAGAACTACCTGTCACGGAGGCACTCACACACCAAACAGCAGCCCCTATCCAAAAAGGGGTTTATTGCAACTAAAGTTGCCCAGCACTCCTTCTTAACCAAACACAAGTTCAGATGTCTGTTGGGAATGAACTACTGTACAACTAATTCCTAAACTTTAAGGAAAGATGAACGAAATTGCGCACACACTCACTCATCAAGGGGAAACCTCCCCCACCAGAGTGCCTAAGAAACCACTCACAAGGGGACAAGACTCACTCAATCCAGGGAAGTATCCCTGAATAGTGTTTCCAAGGAGAGGGTCCGACTGCTAGCCCCACTGCTCTGCCAAGACCAAACTCCTCTGGCTCTCAGGCAGGACCCCATTTATACCCTAGTCGAGGGCACACTGTGGCCATTCTGGTTAGTAGAGGGGACAAGCCCATCCAAAACATAGAGAAGCGCAGCTCCCAAGCCTGTTCACTAAGGGGTGCAGAACCCAAGGCACCAGTTAAGCACTGGGAGGTGGAGCTTAATGGCTGAGGCACCAAACTTTTCTAGCACACTTTCTTTGCCTTGTCTGTTTTGCCTGTGAGGGGAGGCTATACCTGCCACACCACCCCAGTGAATCTCGGTATAAACATTCCTACTGAAGGAAGCATTGGGTTTTGGGTTTTTTTTAAGGGGGAAAGTCTAGGGATTCCTCGAGCCACTAAATGTTTTAGTCACTATTTTGAAACTATACAGAGCCAGGTGGTAATCTAACAAGACAATGCTTCCATTAAGTAGACTAGGAAGAGCACCTGGAGACAAACATCTTTTAGTTATAAAATCTCTTCTGTATTAAGAAGCAAACTAAACAGTGCTTGAAAGCTTTGCCCCATCTACCTTTCAAGGCTTGGCTAGATCTCTGTTACAGGCACAATACCTCCTTGGAGGAAGATTCATCCCCAGCACATAAGATCCAAAAGAAGTAGAGCTCCCAAAACATGTACTGTAGCCTACAGGTTAAGACAGCTTCTGTAGAAATGACAGGAGATCTGGTTCTTGTCTTCCTTCATTAAAACTGTATTCAGCAGAGTAAGAGGCATACATGTGTATGTAGCATTTTGTCAGTTACTCTTTTAATGTTGGATAAAGAGCTCCCAAATCAAGTGTTCAAAAGGATTTCCCAACATGATCTAGCATCTAGTTTTCCTCAGGACTAATTATGAATTAGCTGTAGTTCACCACTAGCACCTAACCAAGGCACAGTACTTTCACCTATGCCATTCAGCCACATACAGCAGGTAACACATCTACAGAAATAAATAATTACTAAATGTATTCACACTTCTAATGTGTTCAGGTGCCTAAACTATAGCCATATAAGAATTTTAGTCAACTTCTTCCCTCCCACCAGCAAGATCCTGTAAAGCACCTACCTTTAACCACATCTTGTCCAAAGGGCACCTTCTTTCTTCAGGGACTCATAGAAAAATGTAACCATCCTTTCACAGCCCAAAACTCACCTTCTTCCTTCAGATTTCATCTTCTTCAATGTACTGGCTTATTAAGCCAGTAACTCAGCTTCACCTGGAGCT
>JANIJG010019623.1:0-20093 GCA_024611175.1 Megaceryle torquata
AATCTTGCTACAGTAAAAACATGACCCAACCAGCAAAGAACAAAAAGAAAAAAAAAAAAACAAAAAAAAAAAAAAAAAGGAAAGACAAGAAACGACCAAAAAAAAAAAAAACAAAAACAAGCTAGAAAGAAACAAAGAAAGAAAATAATGGGCTGATGGAGCATTTTAGCAAGATATGTAATATTCTACTTTTGAAGTTATCAGTATAACTGCATATTTGTAACAGAGATAAAATCCACTGTAATCTCCCAGTGAGCAAAACTGGAGATCTACACACTGGAGATTTTCTTCCTTAAGAATGTTCAAACCTGTCACATATTACCTTGAACTGTAACACTGGAAGGTTAGAGAGCACTTCAGTAATGTGGTCGTTAATGTGAATTCCAGAAAATAATTTATCAATGAGCAACACTATGGCCATGTGCAATGCCCATTATTTTATGGCATGATTGTAGCCTTTAAAATGGTTTGAATTTTGTTAATTTGTAAATTAAATATGCAAAATATTTGACCTGTTGAATACAAGATTAATTTGCATATTTTTTATGCTGTTTGTTCTGTTCTATTGTACCTGTTGTTGCAAGTTGCAAATAAATAAAAATAACATTGAGAGTTAGGAAACATTTTTTTGGTCTCCCTGACAGGGATTAGCAGAACAGAAAATGGAAGTCCAGTCCCTATCAACTAACTTCTGATGTTGTAGGCTTGCAATAACATTTCTTGCAAGAACATTTAAGAATAAAATCAACAGTGGGGTGATGTGTTATTATTTCTTATACTGTCAATTATATTCTTATACTGTCAATTGTTTCTCCTGAAATGACCATTTTCAAATTTAAATTAAAAGTTACTTTTCTTCTCTAAATTTTTGAAATACCTAATAATGAAAGAAGTGAAGAAATGTTTTCATTTTAAAGTGTTATATTTCTGTTTCTCATTTTCTTACAGGCTTTCCCAGATACAGTCAGTTCCCTTTCATTGCTGATCTTTATGTCAGTTTGTTACTTTTCAGTGCTGCTTGGCAGTGCTGATGGCAGGATATTTCATGCTTGATGTGGAGGGAAGACTGACTTGCAATAGCCATGTTAGTTGCTAACAAAATGAAAGTTGAATATATACACTAACACTGCTGGTGGTCTGTAGACACTGATGGAAGTCTACTCCACTTATTGTCTAGAAAAAGATGCCCAGCAAAGTCTAGGAGTTACTGCTTCAAAGCATGGTCCACAATGGTTGTGAGGAAACACCAGCATTTTATTGTAAGGTTGAGGGTCAACAGAATAGGTATGTTCACATTCAGGATGGAACTTCTGAGACCTTTATCTTCAGGTTTTATTAAGGTCTCCTTCTTTATTTGGACCTTATTGAGAAAATTCTTGTGAATATACTGAAACTGCTGAGACACATCTGAACTAAAGAGAAGGGGCCTGTTGATAGCAGCATGACCAGGATTTCACCAAAATTCTTTTCTGAAGCAAAATATGAATTTGTGATGAAGACTTTGTGGTTATAAAAAGTAAATGAGCAACCTTCTATAAGCAAAACTGTTCCTGTGAGGACATTGAGATGAAGTAAGTATGGGAAGAAAATAAATCAATTCATTCTGTGTGCCTAGCTCAGGTTTGCTTTGCCCACCTGACAAGCAATACTAGCCATCATTTTGTTTGTCTGTTTCCATGCTTAATAGTTTGGTAATCAAAGTATAAACCTTGTGCATCATAAAGAAGTGTATGTATAAAACAGAAAGGATCATCATGGAGGTGCAATTGCATTGTTCAGACTTTTTTATTAAAACAAAAATGCTACTGTGCCCAGGGATCCCCAGTAATAATTCCTCTTGACTGCAGTAAGTACCTACTTTTGAGGAAGAGAAAGCTGATGAGCTGCAGGCTTCCCTGCTGCTAAATTCATCTAACAACCCACTCCTGATGTTTTCTACTTTAAAGAACAATTGGAACTTTATAGATTGGTTGGATTCTCTTCTTTTCAGTCTAGCTACCACCCCTGACCTGTGCAATAACATCATAATGGAAGAATAATCATTGTAAACAATACCCATGGGAGCTTGCTGGCTACAGCAAGGGATGAGTGCAGCCAACTTCACTGCTTTTCTTTACTACATCATTGCATTTTTGTCTGCGTATGGATAAGAAGAAGGTTTCACTCCATGCCAGTTGATGGAAAGTGCTAATTGTTGACACATTAGCTAATTGTTATGATTGCTTCTTAACAGTTTGTGTCTAGGAGTCCAGATTTCATCCACCAAAGTGTGAAGATTCTTTATAGCAACAAGTGCTGTGAAAACATTCACACAATGAGGTCCTAATCTTGTGGATCTCTCAACCAAGTGACAGCCTGGCAAACGTGCTGTCAAAGTGCAGACACTCAGGAAAAAAAAAAAAATAGGAAGAAAAACTAACTCCCTCGTCCACCCCATATTTCAGACGCATGTCATCTGTTGTTATCATTAATGATCTGTTTTTACAAATAGAGTACCACTATGGAAAACTGAGAGCAGGCCAATCCAAATAAACCCAGCAAAACCCATAATTGTCTACTGACAATCTGGGCTGCTTGGGATGTAAGATAATGTGGGTGTATTTAATGCAGAAATGCACCATGTGCCACACTTTGCAACTGCCCTGTTAACTCCAGGCCTTGATATGGCCCAGTAAGGCTGCACTGATTGTGGCTGCATTCTCCCCCACCCTACCTAAGGCATCTCATGTGCTAAAAAAAACTTCTGGCACTGTAAAAGTCCATGACAAAACTCCTGCTATTTCAATGAGAGCAAGATTTCACCAATGCTGCTGCTTTGAAACAAAACAACAAAAAAAAAATACAAAACCAAAAAACACACACACCAAAAAAACCCAATGATAATAATAATTGCAAAATAAAAAAAACAAAAAACAAACAAAAAAAAAAACCAAAAAAAAAACCAAAAAAAAAAAAGTCTGAGCAAACACAGAGCTCATGTGTGGACACTTTCTCCCACCAGCATGGCTTTTCTGGCTCAGTGTCTTCTCCCATTCATACACCAGCAAGGGCAAAAGACACCAGCTATGTTCCTATGGGCTATACCAGAGTTGCACCTCATGGCTTTATTTAGGGATCAAGACCTTGTTGTGCCAAGGGCTGCAGATAAAAACTGAAAAGGCAGCCTTGGCCCACATCTGGAAGGCTCATGTTGCTTTGCAACAGCACAGCCTCTGCTCTGCATTTCACTGGTGGTTTCCAGCATGCTGTGGGAGATCACCCAGACCCCAGGGTGCTCCCTGTGCTCTCTCTGTCTGGCCTTATATATGGGTCTTCCATATCCAGGAGCTTCTACTAAACTTAAGTAAGGAGTAGACCAGGAGTAGACACCTCACACTTCATCAGAAATAACTTTTGTAGGCACAAGTGAAACCCTTGATGCAAAAGATCTTTGAACTGACAAAGAAATAAATCAAGTGGTGGCCCCAGGTATGCTCAGACTGCAGACAAGAGTACAAGTACAAAATGAAACTTTAAGATGACACCTCATTTAACTGGAAGACTTCTCAGATGGCATGTTAATATCACAGCAAGTGGCCAAAATTCACTCAGCAGGTGTCCAGAGAGCTTGAAGTTGTGATGTTCATCTGGGTTTTGTCCCATTTAACTCATCTTTACAGACTTCTACTGTATTCCAACATTACATATGAACTATCCCTTGCAAAAGGGAGCAACAAACTCTCTTCTGTCTCCCTGAGCCTATTGAACTTTAGGGCCTGGCAAAGAGAGCATGCAGGGCCACTTGTCTGCTTCCTCCATCCCTGGGGCATGGCAGCAGGAAGCAAGCTGGGAGCAGATTACACATTGGCCCGACTTTTCCCACTCGTTGGCGAGAGCCGCTAAGTGAGAATGGGGGCAGATGCATATTGCTGATAAAAGCCTTCAGCAAATTCCCATCCTCTCCTTGCAAGGAGGGAGGAGGAAGTCGCAGGGCAATTGTAACTCCCAGCCGCCCTGAGAGATAGCGCCGGGAAGGACGGCGTGCCCAGAGGAGAGCCTGCAAGGTCCCCGCATGACTCAAGTTGGGATTGCTGCTGCTTATTGGGTTGCAAAATCCAATCCTGTATTGAAACATCATTCTTTTTCTCTTCAAATTATCCAGCCATTCCATCCTGAAACTGCGTCAGCCTCTCAGCGAAAGCTATAAACAGTGACTGTTGCACAAGACTGCCAAAAGAAAAGAACAGAACATGAAAATCACCCATTTGCAGTGGCAATGGGAGAAGCAAAAAGATTTTCAAGAATTGTGTTTTGGAACATAACCAGAAATTTGGAAATTATGAAAATTAACTTGATCTGAATAAGTTCACCAGTTCTAATAAGAAATGTAGACAAAGCTTTGCAAGTATTCGTGAAAGAACCTGTGACTCTTTACTACCCTTCATAATCTTTGTACTGCAGGCAAGCTGAAAGATTCTGGTTTCCTATAGTGGATTTCCTAAAGAGGGCTTTCACTTGTAAACGCATGTGAGGAAAGAACAAATAAAATAAAAAGCTCAAAACAGAGAAGTGATATTGGCTACAGAAAAACATAACTGGGAAATGGTTTCTGTGTGTCGCTGTGCAGAAGGACCCATGTGTCATAGGCAACCGTGTACGTACTCTTCCAGAGGTGGAGAAACCACCCTGACTTTCAGATCCAAAAAGAAGGCTTCTACTTCAGTGAAAGGAAGCCATATATTTTTGCAAACTTACATTTTTAACTGTTGAAGTAGAATAGGCTGACCTTAAAAAGAAGAGAAACAAATCCATAAAAATCCTAACTGTATTTGCAGCTGCTCTTCCATCCTTGTGCCATGTCCATCTGGGCAGGATCTCCCCCTGGACTGTAGTGTTCAACCCCGGGTGTGTTGCCATCCCTTGCCTAAACACGGCAGGGCAATCCAAGGACAATTTAACAATCTGCAGGTTGGATTTCCTGACTTTTGTTAGCTTAGTCATAGTTTTAACATGACTAAAATATAGACTTTTCTATGTTCATCTGAAACATCCTGCAGATGCCAGCCACTGCTCTGGTTCAAATGGTAATGAAAACATCACAGCGAGACCACTACTCCATGGGACTACTGACTCATGCAATAGCCACGACACTATCTGGGTCAGCAACAGCAAACAAGGTGAATGAGGTAAGGGAGGTCATTCTTTATGGCAACGGTCTCAAGAGAACAGGAGAATCCAAAAATAAGACATTTGTTGACTTGATGCCCTTGAGCTGGCAACCAAGCTGACATGGTAACGGAGCCAGCATTAGACATCAGCCTGGGCTTGCTGCTGCCAAGCAATCCCAGTAACCAGCAAGAGTGAGCAGGAGAGAGACTGAGTGATTTAATAGATTAAGAACTAGGCTAGAAGCCAGTCACTCCTGAGTTTTAATCCTGGCTCTGACATCGGTTGGACTTGTAACCTGAGGGTGTGAAATTTGTGCTTTTAAACACGGGTGGATGCGAGAGGACATTAACCAGAAGGTGAAGTGGCCATTACCCTACACATGCTCCCATTCCCTACCATTAGCACCATGATCTGCAATACATAGATCAGCTCACCCGGCACAGCCCAAAACACAGCCCCTGAGCTCCTCATCCTCGGTTCGCCTCAATGGGACCTGAGGAGCAGGTCTGAATTTCAGACTTACTCTACAACCAGACAGTGCAACCATGTGCTGACAAGGAAAGCTGGAAGTTTCAGTCACTTAAGCTCTGTTGAGCTGAAGGGAGTTATTCCAGTCTGGCAGCCTTGTGTGCTACCCTGGCTTCTTTTAAATCCCAAGTCTTACTCCTGCCATTGACAGGGGAGCCCTTCTTCCAGCCCTGACCTGTGAGATCAGTCCTGTGTGAAGTCCAGTGGCCCTGTGTGAAGCTCTTCAGCTGCACAGATCTAGATGTTGCTACAAGATGCTAGATGACAACACTGTTACTCTTATCTCTAAAAGTCTGTAATGTCTGCAAGTTGTATTTCTGACAGAGCAAAATTTTCTAGACAGACTTGTCTGAAATAAAGAGTTGTGGAGGCTTTTGGTTTTCATTTCCTGAAGAAAAAAAAAAAAGGTTTCTAAAAATGTTTTAAAAGAGGGGAAAACATCAGTAAAAAAAATTAGAAAAATAAAATCTTTTGCTTTATATCATGGTAATGTCAGTTCTCACTTGCTGATTTGGTATATACACAGAGTTTTGGCAAAGGTGTGATTTTTGAAGGTGACAGTGTCCATTTCACTCAAGTTCAGTACCTCCTCTCTCACTGTACCTGCCTGGCTTTTGTGTGTTCAGCAATCAGAGTAAAAGCCAATTGATTTTAGGTTATAATGATCCCACAACCTTGGAGGTGTACTGAAAGGAAAAAAAACTCCAGCACCCTCTGCTGTCTGCACACGACCTACGCGGGGATCCACCACCGCTAAGCCTGGACATTCACAATACACACGTCAGCTTCACAAAGACTGCAGAAAACTAAGTGTTGGAGGGACTGTTCAAGAGATTCATTTTAGATGTCCAGTTTGAGGTGACATGACGTCCTACAAGCTATCTGTAAAGTGCAAAGGAAATCTAATATAATCTAATCTGCTCAGAAGCATGTCTGTAGACACCTACAGCAGATCAATCCCACCTTGATAGTCTGTGAACTAGAAGAAATCAAAAGTTTTGGCACAAGGAGGCATCACAGCAGATGGTCTCGTCAGATGTTGTGCCAGTGCACTTGCACACTAAATTTGGTAGAACAGAGAGAGAGAAAACTTTGTTTGGGTTGCAACGAACAGATTCTGCCCCCTGACATCCACAGCAAGGTAAGAAACTCCAAGGAACTCCAAGGAACAACATGACCAGGAGGAGCCAGGAGGTCAGGAACTGCTGTGCTGGAAAAGCATTTATTTGCTATCAAATCTGGTCTCCCAAAGCTTTGTTCTTACCTTGCTTGCTCCTATGTCAGCCCAAAGAGCTGAATTTCAGGAGCAATATTTTTCTTGTGACAAACCACCTATCTCCTGTCAGCGAGGAAGGAATATGACCTGCCCAAAGATACATTATGGAGATGTGAGATTCAGCTCCTGTACAGCACCTTTAATATCTCTGAAATTCACAGGTACCTGGCTGACTCTGAAAGTCCGTGCTAAGGAGATCCTCGCAGAAAAAAAAACTTGGATAAATTAATGCCTTCACCCAGCAAGCACAAGCAGATTTCTTCCCAAGATCCATGTTCATGTCAGGGAGAAGAATCAGACACTTTCACCAGCAGCAGTTTCAGCTGAAGAGGTGCAACTGATACCTCATTGTGCCACTTTGGCCATCGGAGATGGAAGCGAGTGCATTTCTTCATCATCCTTGATGGAGTTTTCTCTTGGAAATTATGTAGCTACCCAAAGAAAACACACAGATGCTCTTAAATACCATCCGTCAGAAAATAAGATCATCTGTTGGCCCTACAAAAGCACATGTGAAATCACAGATAAAGAAAACTTGCACTTTTAAACAAACTGAACTAATGTCTTTGTTTATTCCATACATGCCAGCAGCCATTTAACTTCAGAAAGTAGTAATTTCAAGCAGTTCTGGTTGCCATGATTCACCGTTGTGAATGATTTTACCTCTCACAGCAAACGGGGAAGTGGGCTGAATGGCTTATTTTCCTGCTCCAATAAACTCCAACTCGTCATTTTGCAGATTTGTCTTTGTTTCTTATTTGCCTCCAACATAAAAATAATCTGAAGAATCAAAGGAAAAGACCTGAACAGGAACGATGATCTCAAAACTTATTCAGCTGTCTGCATCTGTGTGGGAACAGCCGCGCTCGCTTCCTGCCAGTCACCTGTCCACTGCCTTTTTCCACGTCCAAGTACATTCCTGCAAGATGGAACTTCATCTTTTTGACAATTACTCAAACACGGCAGAATTTAAATGCCAGATAAAATTGGAAAGCTCTGCTTTGGACAAACTCCCACTGTGCTTTTTGTTTCAAAACAGAAGTGTGAAGTGAAAGAGACATCATTTTTCCAGCAAAGTGAAAATCGGTGCATCTCAACACCCAGTTAGCACATCTGGGGTTTGACCCAACTCATTTTTTACATGACCCAAGAAGGCTTCCAGTGAGGCTGTCTATGAGCACCCAGGGCCCAGAGAAGAGCTTCATCTTCAGCTGACGTTGAACACCACTCTTCATGGGCGATACTTCTGCAAATCTGCCCGGGCTGTATATCAGTGAGCTCATTTTTCACAGCCCACACATCCAAAAAGCTCCCATGATGATAAACATCACTGTGAACACACTTTAAGTGTCGTCTTCTACATACATCAAGAGACTTTCAGCCCTACCTGAAAGCCTCACCTTTTGCTGCAAGTACCTACATAGCTCTGTAACTACTTTCTAAAATGGTTTCCCTTTTGTATCAGCTGCAAAAGGATTTCCTGGAGCAAGCCACTAACCAGGGTTTGTGTGAGACTGTTCGGCTGGCTTTTTCCAGTAGGTCTGCCTGGATGGAGACTTGACTTTATTGCTACAGTCTACAACTAAAGACAACAGTGGGTGTCAATGAGCCCGAAGTTTGCACTGGTTGGGACAGGGCTGGCAATGTGTCCTCAAACCGTGCACTGCACGGCCAGTCCTGGGAGATGCAGGGTGTCCTTTGGGATGAGTTGTTGTGTGTGTTTCCTGCTGCAGCAGCAGAACTTACATTGCCATCTGGCTGATGGGGCAGAAGTTTGCAGCACCTTTTATACCTCTTGCTCTTCTGAACCTCTCTGCAAACCAGCTTTTCAACTAGGAAATGTTAATCATTCCTTTATGCACCCATTTTTTTTAAGCATTTACCACACATACCGAGACAGAAGAGAGACATTGGTAAACTACGAAAGTCCCCCTGGCCACCCCACCACTGAGGCCATCTGGACACTGCTCAGTGACGATGAAAAACATCTTTGGGGACCTTGCAGTCTCCCCAGACGGCTGCCACAGATGACAACATTTCATACCCTCACTGCACGATGTCCCAGGACTAAACAAGCTCCTGCTTAACCCGAGCCTCACTGCTGCAGCTTTCAAAGGGGAAAATTACTACAGCTCAGTCTTTTCCAACTGGAAATGATTATGCTTTTGTTGCTACCGAGGGTGCTCCTTGGCAAGCAGCCCAGACACCACAGGTAATGGCCGCGATAGGAGGTGCCGCAAAGATGTTGGCATTTCATCGCGAGGGAGAAAAAGGGGTAAAACATACTATCTGCAAGCCCGACACAAACAGCTCAGGGTAAACCCATTTGTCAGAGTAGCAAGTGACCTTTTCCATTCACCTGTGATTAAGGAACCAGATTTCTTCATTAAGGCCAATAAACCAAATTAAGATGGCTGGGTGCAGGGGATTCAAGCAGCTTTTGCCATCCCACTCCTTGAACTCATCTTATTAGAGCAGCCTGGGAAGTGGAAGGAGTAACTCAGGGCAGGTCAGGGCAATGCAGTGCTAAATCTGTGTCTCTCGACCCGTTGTTAATCATCTATTCTCTTTCTATAAATGAATTTGGAATGTGGAGCAAATCATACTAAAAGATTTCTCCTCCTTGCTGAATACTTCAGGAGCTTTAAGGAATTCAGCTCAGGAGCAACGCTTCATTCAGGGCTGTTGATTAGTTCCACCGTGGAGTGCACTAGACAAGACAATAAGTGGACGACAGACACAGTGATTCATAGATTACTCTGCTGAGAGTTGCAGGTGTTTTGGGATCGAATGAAAGGAGGTTGGGTCAGTACTCAAACCGCCTTCCTGTTAAAGGATTAGCAGAGGGAACTCAGAGTTATTAAAAACTCTCTCATAAATGTAAAAGTTGGAGTTTTTTCCCAAGATTGCCTTTCTCCCTGCAACTCCACCCCCGCTTTCTTAGTAGGAACAGCAAATATCTCAAATTTAGAGTTAGTAGCAGTGCCAAACTGAAAGCAGTGAAGGGAGTCAGATCCTCACCTGGTGTAAACAGGAAGAGTTTCCAGAAAACATTGGGCAGAAGTCAAAAAAAAAAAAAAAAAAAACCCCAAACACCTACCAACAAAAACCCAACTTGATTTAACCATGCCCTGAAATTTTTCTCACTTCCCAGAGCTGGATGGATGTCATAAAAGATATGTGATTACAAGTATATGACTATAAGACCCTCTCCCTTTATGAAGTATAAATACCACAGGACAAAAGGATTTTAGAGAAGTTGGAGCAAAGGAGAGAGTATTACACATCTTGATGAAACCAACACAGGAGACTTTCTGCCTTAGCCCAGGGAGAGCAGGAGAACAGGGAGGTGCCAGCCTTGGTGGGAGGACACCGGGGTGGCTCTGCCAGGTCTACCTGCCCCCCCCAACAGCACATCAGCAGGGAGAGATGGCAAAGGGGGTTTGCTCTCCAGGAGTGTAGCCAAGAGGGAGTAACTATAGTTTAACCACATGCTCAGCTTAGCTAAAGCAGGGCTCTCATGCTGCTGCAAGTGCTCAGCCACCCAGCCCTTTTTGCAGGCATGGCCAGGGAACCCAAGTGCCACCTTTTCCTAAGATAAACCAAAATCCACTGTTTCTCCACCACCTTCAACAAGATCCAACACCAACGCTGCCACTCCACTCCTCTCAGCCAAGCCTTGCAGAACCCTGCATTCATGTACACAGGCCCTCGAGGAACCAGTTGCCAACATACTTTTGAATTCGGTGCTTCAAATGGGTATGCAAATCCCACATTTCATGCATCATGGGGTGTTTTACGCTTTGGCAAGAAATGAAAGTCACCTAAGAAGCAATTGCCATAATAGGGCAACGAGGACAATAGAAAGACATTTACAGGGCTAAACATATTATTGACGTGTCTGGTTTGACATAGTTTCAGTACAGCAAGGCACATAGTTCACATGTCAAAAACATGTTTTCAGCTACTACATTGTAGACATCCCAAAGTGCTGTTCTTGACTCTGATGTTCTACAGATGATGCTGCCTAAAATAGGAATTAGGAAGTGTTATTAATTAAAAAGCAATTTGTACATACTGTATATTATGACTAAGACATCGCGTTCATCAGGGGTTGACTTGAGGAGATTCCAAGAATATAAAAAAACCAAAGAAATCTCAGTGAATTTTTGTCAGATCTCAAGAGATACACTAAATAGAGTAGATGATAAGCAATAACACATGGTTCAATGATCTTATCTGCTTTTTTTGCTTTTTAGGAACATATGTAAACCACATTTCTTTTTATCTTTGATATTTGGGGCATTATTCCTTTTTAAATCAATATTTCAGTTCTTAGATGTGCTATATGGCAGCATCCACGTTGACTGCTGTATTTTTTTTTAAATGCATTTCATCAACTATCTTTTACTTGCAAGTAAAAACTATCTTTCTTCCTCTGCTTTTCTTGCTTTCTGGCCTGAAACCATGAAAGCAGATTTGGGCTGCTAAGAGCAGCTCCCAGCCAACACTCCTCCAAAGGGGACAGCAGCAGTTTCCCACTGCTGCCCATGCCCCCACGCTCCCCTTCCCACTCCCAGTTCCCCCAGCACCGGGTCTGGACATCAGGTGAGCAATCCTTGACTTGCATTTCTTGCAACCCAATTAGCAAAATCTGCCAAGTGATGGAGGGTGAGCTAAGCCAGGGAGACCTGGAAGGAGATCAACAGCTTGAGGAGACGCTGCACCTCCAGTCAAGGCCAAGCCTGGCACAGAGACATAGACCACAGCTGCTACCCAGTCAACTCCCAACCAGGCCTACAGAGCAAGTCTTGCATGATGGTTGGGAAGAACAAGGACATTCATTTAGCAACTGGCCTCAGCTTTTGCACTTAGCCCAGAGGGAAAATTTACACCTGCAAACAGCAGCCAGGAAGAGCTGGGTGGGAAGGTTTAAGCCACACCATCCACATCAAGGACATCCTCCTGTTTGGGAAAGGGCAGACCTCCCTGAGATGTATGGCTGCTGCAGAAGCCAGTGTGCAGAGACAGGGTGAGAGGAGAGAGTGACAGGGTGTCCCCATGTTTCACCCCAAAAATCCAACATAATGGCATTTCAGTGGAGGGTTAAAAAAATAATTAAAAAAAATTTTGAAAATAAAATCAGAAAATCATCCATAAAGCACTCTGCTGTCTTTGGGGACAAAAAGCTCCATATTGTACATAGCAGGATGAGCTAATATTGCTGGAAATAAAAGCACTAAAAATATTACAAGGTGCAAGACCATTCAGTGCTGAAGTTATTCCAGCCTGATCCAGGATACAAATTATTTGTTAAACAGAGAATCTATACGCATCCCAGACATGCTGACCAGGAAAGCATCACGATGCTGATACCCGGTCCTGGCTGGATATGGTGTGGAAAAACCAGCCTCCCACAGCACCCCAGACCCCCCCTTCCTCACCTGCCAAACCCTAAAAACCCTTGTTTGTAGTTTGTCATGTCACATTAAATTGAAATCTTTCATTGACTAGCTGGGAAAGGATAATAGAAAGCAACATTTCAAGGTGATCTACCCTTCCAAACATAATCTTTAGCTAATTAATAATTAACCAACTATTTATTGGTCAGCTGATATTGTGCGAGACAAAGTTTCAGGCAATGCACCAGTGAGATCTCACACAGCCGTACTTCTCTTAATTAAGCACCAGTGAAAGGATATTTTGGCTAACCCTATTAATCTGGAGGACCTTTGGGGTAGGAGCAGTATGAGTGTGATGCAGCTCTACATCCCAAAGGACCCCCTCCAGGCTTTTCCTCCTCCTTTCCACGATCCCCAGCTGAGGGCACAGCTAATCTTGTCAAAGAGCCACTTGTCACACTTTCAGAGAGAGCCATGCACAGGCACTGTTCTGACTTCAGGGACCATTTCCCTCCAGCTCTGGCCCATGCTCGGGCAACTCTGCCTGGGATCGGGCATCCTTTCTCCCAGGTACTCCCCAGCCTGCCAACCACTGAATTTCCAGCGTGCCTACAGCCCCCTTGTGGAATGAGGTTTCAAAAACTATGTCGAAAAGAGGTATTGTTTTAATTTAAAAGCACAGAGGAGTTATTTTTTAGCTGCCATGGGGCTAATCCTGCAGGTGCTGCAGGCTCCTGGGGCAGCAGTGACTCCTGGCAGGTCCTGGGATGCACTGGGGCCACTGGCAAACTGAAGGAAGAGTCTACTCTGTATCATATTTAAACACTGGCAAAATGTTCACCTTGTTTCTTTATAATCCCTCAACATGGGCTTCTGGTTGGGGTGTTTTGCTTTAACCCTGTGCTTCACAGCATTATTTCCAGCCCTCTGGTCCAATTCTCCGCTCACTGCGGGATCAGAGCCACTGCTGCAGGCTGTCCAAGCACCACTCTCAGTGTTTCCCCACTTGTGGCTGATAAATTGCAAGAGATTTCAAGTCACTTTTAATTTCACTTTTGCTGAAAACATCTCAAGGCTTCTAAAGATGTCACACCTGCCAAAATCCTGATCAGGATGCAGGACTTAGCAAGTGGCCCAGGAGCAGAGACAAGGGTTCAGAAGGCACTCGGAGAGAGAGGCACAATTAACACATATTTCTTTCCCAGCACTCATCTTGCGGAGCATATCAAGGAAAAAGTGGGGGGGGAAAAAAAACCCACACTATGGTGTTTCTAATAAACTGAGAAACTTTTTTGACTTTCATGATGTACATATGGCCGTTAATTTCCATGTCATATTATGATTTTTGGCTGAGCCAACACTATGTATGTATGGATGGAAGCAAGCAAAACAAATGCATTTTGTATTCAAATTTATACAACTCCATACATTTTTATGCTGTTTATTTGAAAATTAATTTTGGCTTAGGCCTTAGAGACAGCAAATGTTGTCAAGATTTGAGGGCTACCTGAAAAGCCTTGGGGACAGCATTACCCTTATGCATAAGAAACAGCAAAATAAAATAAAAATAAATGAATTTCCAAATACGTCATGGCTAATCCCTTGAGCTGACCTACAAATGAATTATAGAGGGTTTGCTACAGGACTGAGTAGATCTTGTGATTTCACCGAGAGATTTATCTTATTTTCCAACTTATTTTCATATCTTATTTCCTTTTCTTTTAGAATTAGACTGTAAATAAAAGAGCTAAGACCGAATGAAGCTCCCTTTCACCGCACTCATATTGGATTGATAAATTAAAACGGTGAGATGAGTTTTGTGTGACCCATCCTCGAGGATTTGGGAAATTTAGCCGATGCAAAACAAGGCATTAATTTGGAGAGGCCTAGCTACTTACAATGCTTAGTATTCTGACAATGATGAATGGCATCATTCCAAGCAAATGGTAATTTCACTTTTTGTGACAGTACTTTAGAGCAAAACCGACTTTCTTCACACAAAGAATTTGCAATCCTATTGAACAGAGGCTGTACCTGAATATCAGAAATCCTTCATTGTTTAAGTATCATCTGATATTCTTGATTGGCTCCAGACTGAAGGTTGCAGTTGAATTAGGGAGAACGGAGGTTAAGTCCTAACCTTGAAAGATTTAGCAGCCATTGAAACACTGCCTTTGGGCACTTATTGGCCTGTATTTATCAAAAAACTTTTCAATTCAATGAGGGGAGGGAGAAAACACAAAACTTGTCACATTCATCAAGTGAAGCCACTGGAAAGACATCTACAGAAGAACACCCAAAAAGCATAATCTTTCAGAAGAGCTGATAGAAATGGTAATTGGATGGGATGAAGAATAATACTTCTAAAGCAGGGGTATAGAGAATATAGCTAAAAAATCAAGGTCAGAAGAAGAGAATGTATCCTTTTCAACTTAATAAAACTTACATTTGCCTTTTGTAGTGTGGAAAATATTCCAGGTACCTTCTCTAATTTATTTCTGCACAAACACTTCTGAGTGAAAACAGGATTACGGACAAGCTGGAAGCCTGTTTTCTTTTAGCATACGTGCAGCAAACATTAAAGCATTGTTAGCAGATACAATTTAAAAAAAAATAATAATTAAAACAACAAAAAGACAGAAAACAAACTCTAGGACTTCCCTATTATTTAGAAATGTGGCTCAGCACAGAGAGCATCTTTAAAACAAAAAGCATCTCCCTAAGGCACTCAAAAGCCACCTTCTATGATTGGCAAAGAGCACTGACATTGTCTCCCAAACAGGGAACAGAAATGATGAATCATAAAAACTTGATTGCACTTCTTCCTGCCTCCTTACTAACAAGCTAATCAGCGACGGCGAAGAGAGTGTCATGTGTAAACGGATGAGTTGTACAGGGATGCTATATTGTCCCATTTTTATCTCGCACAAACACCTCTGGCCTGAACTTTGAAGGCTTTTGGCACATTTCTCAAGTTTTGTATCAGGGGTCCTATCCAGCTGGTGAAGAAGGGGAAATACTGAAGTGCTGTGTCGCTCTGCTCGGCGGAGTTGCACGGATGCAGGTGTCTCCTTACTGACGAAGACATCAGCTAAGGGGGGAAAAAAATCTGCAAAAGGTCAATATCTGCAGACATGAAGCCTCCAGTCAGCTCCCTAAACAGTTAACACAAACAGCACCTACAACCAAAACATCCCCATAAATAACTCCTGTAATGAAAGTAGAGATGAAAGCATTTGTTAATTTTCCATAGTCCAGGGAATTTGGCTATCGATGCCTATTAATCCAGGAAATATAGCATTATATTTGTCAAGAGCTTCTCAGGATGTAGGGCTGGAAGAATAACCCATGATTTGTGCTGACAACTTTTTCTTCGCCAGACCAGGTACCGTATTTTAGGGTTACGGCACATTTAGCGATAGCATTGAGTAATCTACTCAGGGCACTATTGCTCATCAGCGAGGCTTTTCCACTCTGTGGTACCTGAAAAATAACCTTTGCCAACCAAAACTGCAGGTCATCCCCATCTCAAAAACATTAGCTTTAACTCACGGGGGGGATAGGTCAGTGATGACACAATGCCGTGATGAAAACGGCAACGAAGGACAAAAATAGACAGCAGCAGCCTGCAAAGCTGTATTTTGGGGTGAAACCTAGCATCTGGTCATCAATACCTTGACATCAAGAAAGCAGCAACGGGGATGTCCTGGTGTCCCCAGGCGTTTGTGGACATATGGTATGTTTTACCATTGACTGCAAATTTCCTTACTCTTACTGGTTTGTGTCACAAGCGTAATGTTTTCTTTACTATGGATTTGTTGCATGAACATAATTATTATATATAATCATGTTTTTCCCAGCCACTGCCCACTTTTCCTTGGCTTTCTTGGTCTCCACACTGGTCCAGGCCAGTGGGACCCATCCAGAGGATGCCAGCTGCCCTGCAGGACCTCTGACACCTATTTCGGCATTAGAAACACTGCATCCCACAAGAGGGGTTTGCACTCCAAGATCTGTGTTTTCCACCACACTGCTCAAGAATCCCCTTAAATCACCACCCAACAGGTGCTTCATTTGTCCTCCTCAGCACATGGACCTGTCAAATCTCCCCAAACTGACCACCACCCTGCAGGTGGCAATTCTCCACAAGTACTTTCTTAGGTTTGGGGGTTTGTTTTGTTTTTTTTTTCCTATCCAAGCCAGACTAGACATGTCTTTTGTCACATTTAGCTCTGGCACAAGCATTGACCCTGCTTTGTGTGCCATGCTGAGTCTCCTCCCTTGTCCCACTATCATAATCCCAGGAAGAAAAATAGCAAACCAAGGGAAAAGTCAGATATACTCCAGGATAACTCAGTCTTATGTAATTCCTATGTGGTGACAGCTGAGGCAAATCCACATCCACCTCAATGTTTCTGAAAGAGCCAAGAAAGGACTTTTCAGGACATGGCCTGTGAACTACAGAGGCACAAACTGAATGGCCACAGTCCACACAGTGATGGCGAGACTGGAAAGGTCACTCCATTGGTGATGAAAGAGCAAGCTATTTACAAGATCAGTGCTTTTAGGTAAAGTCTGACTGCAAACAGAGAAAATTATGTACATGTTAGCCATAAAAAGAGCTAACCTCTTCCACCCACAACAAATCACCTGCAATTATTCCGAGGCAGACCTTACATCCCATCCCAGCAATTTTCAGAGATGCCCTTTGATATGAGGGTAGGTTTTGACTGAGCAGCAGTTGAGAAAATAGCCCAGGATTTGACCCTCTGACGTTGAACAACCAATCTTAATTTAAAGCGTACATTTCCCAAAAATATACTAAAAGTGTAAGTTAAGTCTTTAGTGCAGCAGGCTCCAGGAGAGCAAAGCAAACAGGTCATTATTTGTGGCAACGGTGGCGTGCGTGATTTTCCAGAAAAAGGCTGGTTTGTGGGAAGTCACCAAATTAATCGTTACCCCGCATAAAGGGGGTATCTTCTACAATGAATTTATTTATCCGCCTGATGCCACCTGTTTCGCTGCTGGTTCCTCCAGCCACATACCGAGGCATCTCGGGGAGGGGGGAGGTCAAACCAGGAAAATTCCTGGGGACCATCTGCTTATTCATAACCCCCAAACCCATATTTCCACCTCGGCATCATATCCGCCCTTATCGCGGGGGCATTGTGCACTAACGACCATTATTTAATTAACAGATGAAGAAGCCCTGAAAGCCGCGCCGGCAGATTTTGAACTTGATCTTCTCTCATTTGCTGTCATGCAAGACCAGATAAATGACAAGTATTTCGAGAGTCTGCAAAGGCCCTTTAGAACAGCTGCACAGGCTTCACCCCTTCTTTGCAGCAGGTTTCTCACTTAAGAAAAAAACACGCTTCATTACATCGCCTCTTACTTGAGCTGCAAGGGTCTATTCAAGGAAGATAAGCCTCTTAGAAATGAAGTAGCGTTGAATTTAGGTTTTGAGTGACAGGAGGAAGGTTTATCCATTCAGCAGACAATACTGCTTTCTCTGCATTAATCTAGGAGGCGGACAATGATCTGTTTTTTAGGCAGCATCTCATCTCTTTTCCCACAGCAGAAGGTGATTAGAGTTCGGAAGCAGGGACTGTGAAAGAAAGGCGAGCGCTATCTCCCCAGCCCTCCTGTTTCCTGAGCGGGCAGGAGGGAAGTTCTCGGCCAAGTGCATCAATCACGGGGCTGGAGCTCAGGATGTGCCGCTTGGTCGGGGGCTGACCGGGCGCTGGCAGGTGAGGGCACGGGCACCCCAGTAAGCTCCAGCCCTGTTATCTCTACAGATAAACACACGGTCTCGGTGAAGGGAGTTTCATAACCCCACATATCTTGCATTCAAGACAAGGGGGAATAACTCCTCGGGGTATGAGTCCAGGGTAGGTAATAGGTGTCAGAAAACACTTTTCATTAAGTGGGTCTGGCCAAGGGTTTGCTTATCAGTGACCAACGTCGGTATTTCTCAGCTCACCTCTCAGAGCAGCACTCTGTGCTTGCCAGCAGCTCCACCCAGGCGATCTCCCAACACTCACAAAGAGGGCTGAGCTGGTCTTGCTTTGCAAAGCGGGGAACCAAGTAACCGAGAAGCAGGTCTGCCTGAGACCACAGCAGCGGAATGACTGAACCCAGGAATTTTGTCTGTCCCCTTCCTCCCTAGGACCCCCTGGCAGATTACACACAACCAAAAGAGCTGAGAGCCGGCTTGGGAAGCTCACTCACCCCGTGCACACTCCCATAATGATGCTCAAAACCAACTAAAATATTTTTGTGTCTCCCATAATATCTGGTTTTGATGTTCAAGGAGCAACCTACAACTTCAGCCAACACTCCAGTGGGAGAAGCAAGCTACCGGGAGCCACGTGAGAGTGAGGCAGCCACAACCTGCTCAGCAGCACTGGCACTTCTCTCTGCTTTCCTGAGCTCTGTGCCCCTGTCTGTCAGGCTGGAGGGGTTTTAAGCACTTCAGCTTTTCAAGCACACACGCATAGGCATGCATGCATAGGCAAGGCAACGAGAGAGGCAAAGATACTGAAGTGTGAATAAATACACAGCACAAATACCATAGTCTGTGCTGGTACACGGGTCAGGACAAACTTACCACAAAGAATTATTAAGCTACACACACACGCATCTTCCTACATGCAAAAAACCAAAACAAAACAAAAAAAACCAAAAACACAACCAACCAAAAACAAACAAACAATCCAAACAAAATAAACAAAACAAAAAACACAACCCACAAATAAAACACAAAACTTCAACCATTTTCTTTAGGCAGTCACTAAATCTTCAAAAATTAATGCTGCAAACACTGACTAACCCACAGAAATCACATTTCTTGTCCCCAGTTGACAGGGAACCCAGCAGAGTTTACACTGATAACTGAAGGCTGTTGCAGCCCAACAGGAAACATCAGGACTGAAAAAGCCCAGACCAAGGCACATTGGAGATCACATCCCTAGCCGCCCAGGGACCTGCTTGGAGTACAGCAAGCAAATCCAAGGCTACATAAGCTGAGCAGTTAAAAAACAAACAAAAAAGCTTCCTAGAAGTATTTCTACCACTTTACGTAATATTCCACAGGTGCTAATTTTAAATAAGAAAATCTTCTGTAAGACAGAGAATGTTTTCTACATCTTGAGCACTTTGTTGTCTCCCAGAGCAAAGCAGCTAAAGGGGATCCCTTTCCACTGTCAGCATAGGCAGTGAAATAACTTTTAAGGAGCAACTACTAATCCACTAACTCTGAACAACTCATAAGGGGCAACGCAGCAACCTTCGCTCCTGTTAGCGACAGCCCGCAGATCAAAATGCAGCATGTTGCAGAAACACGACAAACCTTCCACAAATAAGGAGCGTATTGACACATTTTCTCTTCGCCCCTTTGTGCTAAGCCTGTGTAACTGCTCTTCGGTGAATGGCTTTTTGTTATTCTTATCTCCGCGCCTCAAAATTCCTCAAAACACATCTGTCACGGCACAGCTTGAGAGCCGGCCCCGAACAACTCCGGTGTCACAGCTCTCCTATCTCCCCACCAACCTCCCAGGTGGGAAGAAGTTTGCACAGACATTTCTTTTGCTCATCAGAGCATGGCTGGCGTGCCGAGTCAGCACCGCACAGACCCACATCCTCCTCTTTTTTCCTTCTCACCCGCCCCCCGCCCGGCACTTTCACCTGTCACACCCTGTTTTAAAGGACTCGATCTGACACCTACATGTCCAACTGCT